>JAHLSL010000046.1:6593284-6659345 GCA_025920805.1 Petroica traversi
CAGGGGAAAAGGATCAAGCTTTTTGTAGTGCATTTTTAGTTTAGATTTTGAACTCAAGCTCTTACTAGATGATTTTAAAGCATACGCAGCAGAAAAACAGAAAGGAAGACTCTAAATGTGTTTTCTTCAGATTCTCTCAAAAAATTTCATGGCTTGCGATTTCTTTTATGTACTTACAACTAAAAAAAGATAATCAGTTTGTTTTCCAAAAAGTTACTCTTTGTGTATAAATTAGTTTATAACACATAATCTCATAAACAGGTATTGAGCTACACTAGAAGCTTTTTATAATTGTAAACGTATAATTTTCACAGCTTATATTTGATTTGCAGGAATCAAAACAGCTTCAAGATCATACATACCTCAAAAAAGCTCTCCACATACTGGAGGATGTACACTCCACAATCACTGAAATTGTTCTGCTGTGGCACTTTTGGGTTGGAACCTTTCATGACATCTTTGGAAAAGCTTCTTTTGCTGCCTTTCCTGACTTCCCATTCCACCTCTAAATACCTACGATAAAAGACCATGCAAGTTAAAATATTTTTTTAATCCTTGAAGAATTAAAAAAAAAAAATCAAAACCCCAAACCAAACCCAACTAAAAAAGCCCCAAGCAGCAGATAGGAAACTTACTCCCTTAGTGTTTTCACAACATTTGAGCGGGAAGGGCCTCTCAGTGAGTCCATAAGCAAAATGCAGGGCCTAACAGAGAACAAAAGTTTTCAGCACAGAGTATTTTACAGCAGCTTGAAAAACACAATGTCACACAGAAATAGTCTGTGGGGTGGCCTTAACAAAACTAGATCAATACACTAAAGTTCTGCCAGCACTACTGTAACCTCCTCACCGGGGTAGCTAAATGTCAAGTTATCTTTATTTTTAACCATATACTGAGTACACTTAGGAATGCATTTAGAAAATACAGTACTGTCAGACAATTTGTTATAGTTGCTAACAGTGAAGTATTTAAGTGCCCTTAATGACTTTTTGATACTTAAGCATTAAAGATGTTATGAAATTTCATATTGGATTAAAACACTGTCTGCTGGTAAGTATTATGTACAGATAATCTGTCATCAAAATGGGACAAATTTAGCCAAGCTATAATCAGAAGCTCATAAATATTGTTAAAACACACAACACAGATGGAATTCTCCTTGAACATGTATTAAGTCTTATATTTCATAACATCTATAAATCTGCAATTCTATTCTGTCTCCTAAGAATGTAATGTGAATGTACTGTGAAAGTCTTCACCTTTCTAGTAAATCTTTTATTCACAAGGAAGGAAATACAAAAATAGATAAATTATGAAAAAAATACAAAGATAGCAATACTAGGAACAATATTTCTGGATTTCGAATCATGCATCTGACACACCATAATGCAAAGAACTGCAGCCAATATTTACTAAGAAATTATTCCTGGGTATCAAATATTAAAAAAAATAATTTCAAATCCAAACAGATAATTTTTTTAATAAGTGTGGAACAGTTTTATTAGAGGACAAAAACCAGAGAGAGACAATAAAGAAGAACAGCTATAACACATTTAGATAAGGGGGCAGTTAAAATTACTCCCATTTTCCTTTATCAGTCTGAGTAGTGATAAAAGTTTTCTTAACTATTATTTTAATTATTTAATTTAAAAACCATTAATCTGCTTTCTACTCTAGGATACATTTGAACAAGCTTCTGCACCTTGTTTTTGTAGGAAACCAAGTGCAAAATAGCAAAGAACAGCCTTATGGGAAGAAACAATCTTCATTTGTCTGATGCAGCACACAAGCTTAACAGAAACCCAAAAAGCTATTATTTCACTAGTAGTTTCATTCACTAAATTTTCTGTTCACTGAAGATTTTAATATAAAGTTCTCTCTCAAACCCTAACAGCATGCTGATTAGAGTATTTGAAGAATAATGTATGACTATTTTCCATAATTACTGTCTTTTCTATTTCATAAACTTCTATGAAATATTTATTTTAACTGTTTTAATACTTACTGTTTGCAGATAGTTGGCTTCAGGTACCATTGTCCCATTTCTGAATTACAGTTATCATCTACAAGGCCACCATCATCACTACTGTCTTCCTACAGAAGCAATGTGGTTACACGTGTTTAAAAGCTAATACTATTTTTTCACACAAATGCAAGGGAAATTATTGTTACACTTACCATTTTCATGCAAGACCAATAATTACGTTTAATAAAGAAATTATAGCTTTAATCTGAAATTATTCACTGTTTGTTAAGTTTACCAACTTTTAGTCACACAGTTTCTAAAATTCATGCTAGAATGACGTGGATTGAACGATGCTATTTATTTAAGGACTGCTGAAACTAGAAAAATGCAACTGACATTTTCAGAACACTGCTGGCTTAGAAGAGGTAAATCTCCATTATTTGGTTTGAATCCAAATTATCAATACTTTTCCTTGCTAGTGAATACTAGAAACTTGCTTGGCAGTTTTCAAGTATGTTGTCTTCTAGGTGAAATGAGACAAGATCTGCAACAAGCTCACAAAGACACTATTTTTACTCCAAAATGCAACAACCTGATTCTTAGGGCAAGGCAAATTAAACCACCATGATACACAGGATTATGGACTGCAAAAACGGTCACACCACAAGCCTGGAAATATCCTCTGGCCTTTGGATTTCAATATTGATTTTTATGAAGGATATGGAAATTTTATGAACAAAAGGACTAAGTTGTTGTATCTCAAAGAATCCCAGTGATCCAAAGTTTCTCACCCTTCCATTGAGCTCAATACTCCTACCATGCATCACTGCATTGTGGGGAAAGAGGTGCTTTCAAAAAAGGGAACCCCTGTACCTGCATAACTTGTGAACATTTTTGTGCACATTCTGTACATTTCATTAATACACAGGATCCTGGCACTGAAATCCCAAGCTATGCCATGAATAGGCTATCATATTAGAAACTACTGTCTGGCTCCTCGTACACTTGTTTTTGTTGCAGCTTCAACTTCTTTTTTGGCAGAGGAAACGGCTGGTCCACTCAGACTTGTCATGGTTATTTCCACACTTGTTTTGTGAATTCTAGAAAATATCAGTGACAGCTTCAGCCTGAATTAAGTTCTAAGCTACATGGCAACTAAGGAGCTTGGAATTTGTTCCTTCTCTCAAGGAACGGAGCTGGCCAAGTGCTTGCTTCCCTGTCTTCGTGCCATGAATTTCAGATTGGAAATACCCTACTACTTATTCTCCATCTTCTGGAAACTCTAACTGCTACAAAACAGACAAGCAGTTCCATCAGGCAAAACTCAGAATGTTTGCACAGGTGGCATGACAGGAGAGGTGGGCTAAGGTCAGATGAAAAACACAGTTTGGTTTCAAAATCAACTTTTATATGTGTATACACATATACAAAACTATTTAGAAGTCATTAGAGACAGCTGCAGACTGAAAAATAATAGTTTGTTCTGGACTCAGAGGTCCAGAAAAGTTATCGTCCTGGAACATGAACAGGAAGGCCAATTAGGAAGAGCAAATATGTAACTTCTGGCCTGCTTGCATTGATCTTGCACTGGTAGAAGCAACAGAGCTATGGAATAACACCCTCATACCCAACACTGAGACACTCAGGGACATTTTAACATTCAGTCTTTCCGCAGCTTTAAAATCTAAATGTTTTCCAATATGAACAACAACAGTACTTGATTATAAATCTATGATGCAAATTTGATTAGGAGAGCACCAATGAAACAAAACATTAGAGCAGCACATACTTATAAATGAATCTGGTTATATCCAGGAAATGCAGCTGAAAGAAGAGTAACTTGTTTTTGGGTTTAGTAGGTGAACATGAAGTGGAGGAGACATGTATTGACTTTCAGTGTTCCCACTAAAATCACTGTTTAATACTGACATTACACAAAAGACTCACAAAATTAAATGCACGATCAGTCCAGCAGTTTTCTATTAAACTGTTAAATGAAGAAATGCATAAGCCTCTCTTTCAGCTAACCTGCAGATTTTTGTAGGTAACCAGTGCTTGGGTGTGACACTTGTACAGATAAGTAGCTTTAGACAAAGTGGATTCACAATGTGTATGCTGCTTTTAAGCTGTCCATTCAAAATACAACACGTCAGTTCACATTTCCTTAATAAAATTGCCAAATTCTTTACCTGGTTATCTTGGTCTTCAGAAAAATCTATAAGCTCATCTTCATTTAGTTTACTGCCATCAGCTGAGTCTTCACTATAGTTTAGTCTGATTTTGTGCAATCCATCTGTATCAATCACAGACAGCAGGATATTAAAACATAAAATTCCATGTCATCACTGAAGACCAAATTAATTTTAAATACTTCAGATTTCCTCAGGATTGCTCACAGTAACGGTGATACTGCTAACATATAATAATTTACCCATGCATATGAACAAAAGTGAAATTTCTTCTAAGTAGCACAAGATAAACTATTTCTTATTGTGTGAGATGCCTAAAAAATTTTAAACATCTAGAGTAAAACCCACTATGAAATTTCCCCATAATTCCACTGAACTTTTATAACAGTCTAAATTGGTACTGCTACCAAAAGGGGCACTCTGACATGCTCTCTAAAATAACCATCTATGCCTATCCCTAGCTGGTTCCTTTCAAAACACCAAATACTTCACTACACACAGTGGATCAGACAGAAACAGGGAGTCACAAGCCTATTTTTAAACTGGAATAATTTCCTCCTTCAGTTCACTGTGCAGTTATATGAAGACTTGTGCTGGTAAAAGGGAAAAGGCAGCTTGGGAACACACTGGTAGGGACGGCAGAATGAAGGATCAGCTCTCCTGGGAACAGCAGCTTAGAAATATTTCACAGTTTGTTACATAAAAAGATTATCTGTAAATTCACTTCCAATGACCTCTATATATTTGGTCACATATTTAGTGGGAAACAGCATCAGTAGGAAAAAAAAATTATGAATGTTCTAGGTATATGTGTACAAGAAGCAAACACAGACAGCTACAGGTGCACTAGTCTTACTACTACCATACAAGACTTCAGAAAAGATTTTGATGAAAAAATATCAGACTGTGGAAATAAATGAAAAATAAGCAATTCATGCCAGCAACGCTTGAAATCTTCCTAGAAAGGAGCTATGTAATATATCTAAACAATGACAAAAACAAAAGTATTGGTTATAGTGTCACTGGAGGATATATTACCTATTAAAGGAAACTAGGACTTCTGTAAAAACAGTAAATAGGGCAGTGAACTAGCTAGTAGAAGAAAAAAGAGAACATCTGCATTTGAGAATATTTCAAAAGATATGTTGAGGTCATACTTTGGAAAGAGGTCACCAGTGGAGTTCCACAGGGACAAACTTGGGAATTGATCTTACTCAGTGCCTTTGAAAAGACCTTAGCATAAGAAGTAGATCATATAATAATATGATTTATTGCTGACAGGTTTCTAAAAAATAAAAATTGGTATTGAGATTAATCACATCTTGTTCAAAAACTGAGCAATAAAAAGATTATTAGATAAGTAATAAAAATAGATGTATTTTGGATGACTTCTTCAAATTTATTTAAGCATAAACTTCTACTGATTCACAAGTTTAACACCAGGATTTAGTCTGAGATGAAGACATCTCAGTTATGCTCCCATGTATAGTTAGCACCTAGGGTCTCAATGCTGGGAGACCATAATCAGAGGACAGAGCTACTTAACTGAACAGCTACTCTGTATCTGCTGTAGGAAGACAAGAAGTCTCCTGGCTTCACTGACTACACTATCACAGGCACGTGTGGTCTTTCAAGATATCCTTGGATATCCAGGACTTGTGGATGGATTTGGCACAGTCAAGACCCAAACCCTTCCAGAGCAACAGCTGAAGGCTGGGCAGATAACGCGAGGCAGAATGCCCATCTTCCGTCTGCTTGAAACAGAAGTTTAAATACAATGTATCTAAATTTAGCTGCCCAAACATACCCTTAGGGTTAATCTCACCCTTAAATCAGAACTGTGCCCCCTGAGAATATCTGCTTTAATGAAAGAGTGCATCCTCTGCAACAGTTGAGCAAGAGAGGCTGAGCATTCAGGTTAGAAAGACTATCAGCTGCCAGTACAATGCAGCCATAAAAAACCCACAAGGAATGTAATCCTGGCAAAAATCTGTCATAAAGCTATGACAGGCAACTATAAGACAAGCAACAGTAGCAGCATCCAAGACATGGCACCACATCATCCAGCAACAATATTATAATCGGTAACAAGCACACACAGAATGAAAAATCAACTCATGAATGCATCTGCACGGACCTCCAGCACCCCTCCAAGACCTTCTAGGAACAGTGACAATGTTATCACAAATGAATATATTTAGAATAGAAATTAGTACTGTTTATACCCACAAAGATATTTAAGTTGTAATGGCCTGCAGTATACAGATTAAACCATATGACTGGTAATACTTTCAAAACTTGTACTATAAGGTACACAATTCCCTACTGTGTAAACTAAGTCAGTAGGAATACTACTGGTGACTAAAGCAAAAGCTTTAACATAATCAGATGTTTCCTAGTTCATGCCTTAAGGAGACCCAAACATTGCAGCAAACAGAGAAAACAACCCTTTTCTAATTCCTTCACCTGCCTTTAAAAGTATGCCAGCTCCTTTGTTCCCTTGGGTACAAACACTGTTGGAGATTGGTGAGCGTAGTCTCCACAGAAGCCACGAACTGAGAAAGCCTCTCTAAATGCAACACAGTGGTCACGGGGGAAATTTTTTTTTTTTTAGAATTATTTTAATCTTATTCTTTTTACACACTTTCTAATCAGGATAATAAAGAAATGAATAGTGTTGAAGCAAAACATCAAATGATAAAAGACTGATATTAAGGCTGCTCACATAATCTTAGGTCAGTTTTCCCTGCACATATATTATAAAGATCCATGGTCAACTACTATTCTTTCCTTAACAATTGCAATTTTGAAGGATGCAAAGTGGTATCTACAAAACTATTTTGTTTGAAAAAATGTCATAGAACTGAAAAATTAATCTGATTTAGGAAAACAGCATTTTATCTCCAGCCCTTTGCCATGAGAGTTATGCCAACGGCCACAAAAACTTCTTAAATGCAATGGCTATGAATCACTTATATTGCAAGCACTTCAAGTTCAGCCATATACTAAACGTTTGGAGTATGAAGTTTACACCATTGCAGAAGTAGTAACAGATATGAAATCTCCACATATTTCGTAAAAATGTGCATATTTTTACAATTACATACCCATAGATTGGCTAGCAGCTGTGAATTCACCCTGTATACCGTTTTCATCCAGAGTTCTATGGTCTAGTTTATGGCATGCTGATTCCACAGTGTTAGGTTCTTCCACATCACTGTCTATTTGATTCAGTTTTTTGAAAGCACTTTTTCCCCTACAAGGACTTCTTCTACAACATGACGATTCACTGTCCTCTGTTTCAGTGTTTGGGTCGATTAAAGCTGTACTGTACTTTTTGGTAAACGTCTTCTTTGCTATGGACTTGGAAGGCGAGTTTTGTGCATCTGATTCATTTGGCAAAGGAGATGGGGTGCTGCTCTCTCCATCTGAAGAGGAAGATTTCATCGGCATTGCAGCATTTTCATGGTAATGGGGATTTGGTTCATATTTCGGTTTTTCTAAACCAGGAAAACAGATAACAGCCAAAAACCAGTGGGCGCTGCAAAGGAAAAAAATACATTAAACACTTGCAATTACATTAATGCTCACAGTTAAACCTGAAACATTAATGCTCACAGTTAAACCTGTAAAAACCCTAATCAAAGCATGCCCATGCACATATACCCCAAAAAATTCTGCCCCCATAACTATTTCAAAGGTTAACTATACTAGCTGTCCACTTTTTTGACCAGGTTTTACTCAAGCCTTCACAGGCTTCTGTAAAAGTATGATTTCTCCATGCAAATAATCACCAACAAATTAATTAATATGATGCAGTTAGCTGAAAATAGGTGCTGTCTTAAATATTTATTTCAATTTGCTCACACTTTACACATCTTTTCTTTCTCTGAATTGAAGCTTATTTCTTTCTTAACTTTTTCTTCATTAATGTATGAATTAGAGATTGTTGAGTTCCTGTTCTAAGGATGTTTGAAGTCTTCTAGAAGTTCAGCACTAGCAACACAGTTAGTCAAATCTATCTAATGGTATGGCTGAATTGCCTATACTCATCCACCTAAGAGATCTTCCAGTTGTATTTAACACTACATTTAAAGAAATCTTGTCAACAGTAAGTTAAAGAAGGAGAAAAAACCAGTGCTTGCAATGCCATCACAACAGCTCTGTTGTCTTCCTCACCCTTCACAGAACCCAAATCAAAAGCAGTTATATCCCACAACACAAAGTCTAACTTTTGCAGCAGTTTCCTCCTATTTCCTTGCTTCTTTAGGCTTCACTAACTTGCCACTCAATCAGAACCAGAGCGGCAGCAAATTCTGGGACTGAGGCATTTCAAGTGGATTTTGATTGTACAATTTAGAATTTTTCTGAAGGACTTTTGCCTACATCAACTAACGAAACAGAAGTTAGCTATGTATTATACAGGTGAAGTCTCATTTTAATGTGTTTTAGGAGACAAAAGAAAAAGCAATAGCCAAAAATGCATGTCTAACTGGCACACTAAAAAAATAATTAGATGATTATGAACTCCATCAAAACTTAAAGGCAGCTGAAGTAAGTGGCTATTGAAAGCAGCATGTGCGGTATGGTTTGTCTTGAATGATTCACCACACCTAATAAATGAACATATTAAATACTGCCCAACCCTGGAATTAGGGTGTACTCTACTAACAGAGACTTTATGTGCTGATTATGTCAGCAGACTAGCACATTACCCTGGATGTAAAAAGAGAACAGCCTGTAACTTTTAAGAGAACAACCTGTTTTCATTGGAGACTTGAACGAGAAGGACTGTGCAGCCAAAGGACACTGAAGTAGTCACGGATAAATCGAGACACACTGTTCTGAAGTTGATTCTGCCCTGGAGTCAGCCTGCCCACCTCCAGTTATTGCAGCCTGACAGCTAATTAGATCATGAGTCTACATTCCCTAAAGTAGTAGTTATGAGATATTCTGGAAAAATTTGTTGGAAATAGACACCAAAACTCAGCAATTCCCCATCAAATCACCACTTCTCACCTCCCTAGCTGCTTGGTTATTTTTCTGATCTGCAATATTCTTACTGTACCTACCAGGAAATCACTGCTGCAAATGAATGTCCTACTATCACCACTTGACAAGCTTCAGCTTACAGTGAAGGGACAGTTCCAAAAAGTGTGAACAGGGTTATATCCAGGTGCCAGCTGCACACCAGGAGTACACTTTTCATGCTCTAATCACAACTGGATGAGTCCCTGAGACCAAGCTACTCTAACCTGAGCATGGTGCGAATATTATGCCTTCAGTACAAACTGTTATGTTCTACTTGCTGAGACAGACATCACTTTTGTTCCTTGTCAGTAAATGAACAAGACAGGGAAAACTACCATGTGTTAAGTTACTAGCAACGTAAGTATTCTTAAAAAACCACAGAACTAATCATTTTCATGTGACTTCTAAGTCACACTTCTTTCTCCTCTGCCTAACTTCCTTTCTCCTGTGCATAACCCATGTGGGTATGCAAATGACACATGAGAGGATGGTGGGAAGTGAACTACATAACAAGTGCAAAGGCAACTTAAAATTTAAGTGACAGACAAGTCGAAGTTTTGATACTTGAAGTTTCATGGAAGAGGGATGGCAAGGATGAAGTCTGCAGTGGCCAGGGACCTGCAGTGGACCTTACACCTGAGTCATTAAAATCCCCTAGATGTGGATGTCTTTCCAGAGGCCATGGTATTTCAAAAACTGACGTTAGTGCTTATGAACACCTTTCTCAGGAAAATACAGCTTTATAAAAAGGACAGATCTCTGCATGGCCAGTTATCTCATAACTCCCTCTCTATAGCTAGCCTCAGAATTCAGCTGGAGAGAAGGCAGGAAAATGAGATTTACAAACTGCAAAATGGCAGAGTACCTAGATAAATCACTTTTTATTTTAAAAATTTCTATTTTAATTTCTGAATTATCAGTTAGGTATGTCTAGGAGAAGTCAGTTAGAAACTTCCTATCTGTCCTAACTCTATTAATGTTTTTATTGCATATGTATAAAATGCAGTACTTTACCTTTTATAAGTATTTGGCTCAGGAACTGTTTAGATTATTTCTGTGAAATATAGAAATGTGTTTGTGACAACTTGCTCTGATCTTAAGGAAAGCAAGCATCATCAAAGTCCTTAGCAACCATTAGAATGTTAACAGTCTACTTCCTGACCCTTAACAAATACCAGGACAAAACGATATAAAGAAAAAGATAAAGTTCTCAAGGCAATCACAATTTTCAAGTTCTTGTTCAGTATCTGTTTATTGTAACTAAAGATGATCCCATCTGTACCAGAGAGATCTCATTACAAAGGACTAAAAAAGATAAATCCAGAAGTTACCAGTGTCAAAAGCTTAGAATAAAGAATGCCACAAACTGAGGTAAAACCTAGAAAAAGTACTCTGAAAAATTAATTTTTGCTGTCTTTTTATTATCTGGTAATTCTAATACTACAACATTTAAAGGTCTTACATAATTATTTAATTTTTATCACCTGGAAAGAGATATTTATTCTCCTAATTTTTAATTTCAATTCACACTGTAATGTAACTTTCAATTTGAGAATGATGAAGCTTAAGCCTTTACCAAGTGTGATAAAAAGGTATGTTCACTTACGCTTCATTAAGGGGAACAAAAATGAAATCTTTCTCAAAAATGTCAACATGCCGTGTCCATGTTTTTACTCGCCCATGTCGCTTTTGTTGTATCCTGCAAGAAAAAACAACACAATCTGTAGGGTGGCTTATTTTATTTGAGGGAGCACTTTCCATATTTTCTCCTTGACAGCTTGTTAAGACTTCCAAGACATATTCTATTTTGGCTAAGGGTCTGGATGTTTCTTAGAGTTGTGCTGATATTTCTCTCTGTAAAGGATCTGTTCTTAAGAGTTTTTGCTGCACTTAGCTCTACATTAAACTGACTAATCAACAGACTTACGAAAGATTTGAAGTTTCATGAATATTTCTTCTCTCTCTTTGATTAAGGCGTTTATAGAAGAATGAACTGAACACATGTATTCTATCAGCATCTTCTTTTTTCAGCTTTTCAAGTACCAAATACCTAATTAGTTAAAAAAGAAAGACAAATTAATGGAGGTCTTAATTCAAAGTACTCAGCACCAGACTAAAAAGGACTGCAAATAGTTGCTTCCCACCAAACTGTAGCAGCATCTCACAGAATAGGTGGAGTGGACTATGCACAGGAAGTAATTAATGCAAGATTTATGTAAATATTTGAAAGTATTAATATTTCAAGGTATTACTGCTCTGCTCAGTCAACAAGCTGTTCTGCTGCCATTGTATTTATTTTTATTTCATGGCATTAAAACAAATTTTCAAGGAGTTTGTTACATAAAGAGCTATCTAAAAGACTTGTATTTAATATTAGAGTCACCAGATCTCCAAACAGTCCCAAGAGTCCCACTCATTTCATTTTTATTTCTAAAATACATTAACAGATTGGAAAAATATATATACGCACCTTATGTGTAGCACAAAACCAGCAGCATGTAACAATTTAATACACTTGTAACATCTGCAGCATAGGTGACACCACAAAATTAACTTACGTATTATCTTAATCAAAACAAATGAAATTTCAAGAAACAGATACTCTGCAAAGATATGAACTTTAAAAAAGCTTTTTTTTCAGTTAAATTTACTCTTGAGATGTAGAAAAGTTGCAAAGAATCTTTATCCAGGTCAGAACAACATCACTGTCAAGCAGGACAGGAGAAGAAGCAAAATTTCTTGCAAGATCACAAAACAACCTTTAAAATTACAGGTATACATAGGTGGAGACCAAGTGTTATCAACTGACCTATCAATTTTTAATGTCAGAACTTTTCAAGTTTCAAAGCAAAAGACGACTAAAAACTGATGTGAAATAAAACTTACTTTAAATAAAAATCAATAATAACATCATTTAAAAATTCTCCTTCATTTAGACAATGGAGGTCTTCGTTGGTCACAGAAATACCACCTTTAGCTGGAGAAGGTGGATAAACTATCAACCTGAGAAGAAAAATACATTCAATAAGAAGTATGAAATGCCAAAAACCCCTCAGAGAATTGTTACAGGGCAAAGATCAGTATCTTACTTTTCTATAGGACCAATAAATACTGTATGTGGTTCGCCAATTTCTTCATCATCATCAAAAAATGGTAACTGTTTATTTCGCTGCTGCATTTTGGACTCAGAAGCAACCTTAAGAGAATAGAGACAATATTAATTTGCATACTGTGCTCAATTTTACTAAAATGGTAATAAAACTTCCTGATGTCCAGCAGTGTAACATCTGGTTTTTTTGAGGACTCAAGACTTCTTTTCCTACCTCATCTATTTCACTTAGGTCTTTGCTCATTTCTTGCAGAATCACAAAACTTTCTAATTCTTTAAAAAGTAGTTTGTTTAATAAAAACATTAATTAAATGTACTACAACAGTGCAACTTAATTTCTTGTTAGAAATACTATAATTTTACCAGTTGGAAAAAATTCTGTTGTCTGATTATAGTAAAGATTTCTCATCCCTTAATAATTTTTTAAAAGTAACATTACTTGTGGACCATTGCATAACTTTACAATAAAACTAAACACCCTAAAAACTACTGTGAATGCACAGAGTACTCCCCACAGTTTCATAATTCACCATGGACCACTCTGGGAATTTTCATATAAAAGCCAGCCAAAGTTGATGGAAATTTTTTGGCTGACTAACACACTATCCTTAGCATATTTGTAACCCACATAATATAATGACTTTGTTCTAAAACAAAAAGATAATTACATTTTTTATTTTGCTTTCTCTGTGAGATGGGCTTCCTTTGGAATTCTCCTCCAAGCACTTAGTAAACGCAACAAGCCTGGCATTGGCTTCTTCAAAAGAAATTTTCACAAAGAAGTCAGAAATATTATTTCTTATACCAATGTCTGTAATTATTTTTTCAAATATTGAATTTGCATGAGGATCAAGACCAGTTTCAAAAATCAAAATTATGTACTGCTCTTCCTGACCTGCAAAAAGAGCAGAGAGAAAATTATTCATTTAGGAATAAAATAAAATAGAGCATGTTGCAATTAGAAACTGTTGGCCAACACAAGTACAGTACACACTGCTGACAAAGTATGTAAGCAGTAAAACAAATGTGAGCAGATAGACAGAAGAACTAACAGCCAAACCTTTCTTATCTGCATTTGCAAAAAGAGTGCAACTACTACAATAATTAAGAAATGTTAATATTACACCTGATAAATTTTTAAATGACACTAAGCCAAAACACATTTTGAAATAACATTTTCTTTGCTTAGTGAGAGTAAGACTCTGTAACCAATACGTTTCCTTTTTTCTTACTGCAGTTCCTATCCTATTGTTCACTACAATTCCAGAAACTGCATATTCAGCATTATTTCCTCTCCAATCATAGAAGGTCACGTTATAAAAACATCACTATTTTTGAAGAAATTGGAGAGAATTACTCAGATCTATCAGCTGTTATATAAATATCATACACTTACATGATCTGAAAAATCAAAAAGCAGTAAATTGCACTGAGAGAAATTATTTTACACAGTCAGAAAAAGGAATGGGATTCAGGCTGCAAAGCCCAGTCTCATGTTGCTGCCCAGCACTGTTGGGCACTGTTGAGCTGCCAGGACCTGTTTTTCTGTAAGAGGAGTTTCAGTCACAAGCATAACTATTTCCCTTTGGTCATTCTTAACCCAGCATACTAACTCTTGTGAAAAATAATTCTTCATCAGCATACTCCCAATTCACTGCACACAGAATTTAGATGCCTAATTGGGTTTTGGGTGTTCCTGTTGTGGGTGCTAGGCATACACACACAATTGCTTACACAGCTCTGGATACAGGCTTAAATTAATTTCACTGCTTACAAAGCAGAGAACAATTGTGTTATCACAAAGTGTTCCTGCATATCAAATGCAATAAAGCAATTGGATGTAAAACTCTCAGTGCCACACCCTCAGGGAACAGAGCAGGGTAGGGGCTGAGAGCCATGCCAAGGGAGGGACTTCTCACAAAGACAACCTGGGAAGCTTTTTCCTTTTTTGTGAACACTTGTGTCCACCTGGGGTCTAATTCCTGCTCCCACAACTGTGTCCAGGTCTCCTACATGTTTTCCAATTACTCCTGTAAGACTCCTCACAGCTCATACTTCTTACAGGATGTGGATGAGACTATTATACAGCATTGTGGGAGCACTCAATTCTGAGATTGTTGAAAGCATTCTTCCTCTGTATGAATGCATTCATGTATGTACAAAACTGTGTGTAAGTATAAATAACCACACAATTTAACCTGAAGAAAAGCCTATTTAAGAGAAAGATGACTCAATGTTAGATTTAACAGGTGTGTATTAGGATGCTAGGACCTTGAAATTTATGTAGAAAGTAAATTTAATTTTAATATACATGAAGATTATCCAGATATTCTCCCAGCAGGTATTTGTCTATCTCACAACATCACTCCAAGTATGCTGAGGGAAAAAAAACCCAAGGCAAAATATACTAGAGTTTCTACTAAAGCTAAAGCCCACCAGCAAAACAGCACAGAGAGCATAAGTACTACTAAAGCTGCCATATAAATGTAAAAACTCATAAACAAAAACCTAACCAAACCAACCTACTTTCATTCAGTAGAAATATCAGTGAAAAAAGTCATACTAAATTGACTAACTAGCATGTTTCTGAACAAAGAGAATGCCAGATGTTCTGAACTGTACTTTCTCAGCCTGGGATGGTAAACGTGTCTGAAAAAACACTACACCTACCCCAGCCAATGATGACCCTTTTAATCTCAATGAGCTCATTCATGACCCAAACCATGAAAATACAATTTGAAATGAATAGTAGACTAAAATTGTTTTACTTACTGTCTCCTTTACATTCGTACCAGACATTATCTTTACTCATTTTCAGCTGATCTCTCAGACTGCTACAGGTTGAAGGAACTGTTTGTAGGAAAACTACTGGCAATTTTCGGACACTACACCATTCACATTTAGTAAGCTCTGAAGTTTTCAGGTTAATCTCTCTGATATCACTTTCTGATTCTATGAGAAAATAATGACATTATATTAAAATATAATAAAAATCTAAGTTTCCTTTATAATTTCCCCCTTGATTTTAACAAGTAATCAGTATGTGCCCATTAAATTTCTTAAAAGTTTTTAAAGCTTTGAAATTAACACATATGCAAGAAGTGATGGCTCTTTATATTTTACGAGACAGGCTGAATTCCAACGTCATCTGTCAAGAAAGTAGTCAGAAACAAACTGCCCACCAACTTTAAATTACTTTTTATTCCATAGAACCGCCCCCCACCCCCCAATTTCCAATGATTTAAATTTGTAATTATTGATATAACATATAATACAGTAAGTTTGTAAAATTTTCTTTGCACATGTATCTTTGACCAAGTTCCCATACGAAAAATTACTTTAAAAAGAAGAGCATAATCACAGAGAAATTATCTGATTGCTTGAGGAAGCAAAGTTTATTTCCTGAACAAAATGTCAGTAATATGGTAAATTTTGTAACACTGCATCTGATGCTGCCAATGCCAATGTTGAGTATTTTACAGGTTTTACTAAATTATAAAATTTGTTATAGAAGTGGACATACATTCAAAACTAAAAAAAAGAAAAAAAAAGAAAAAAAAAAGAAGAAATAGTTAAGTGTTAAGTGCTCCAACAGACACAGCATTTAATGAGTCACCATTTTTATGCCATTGAAGGATCAGGTGTCTGGAAACAATTTCACCACACAGCTGTTTTGCCTTGATAGCCATTTTATACTATTATATATCTATATAATCTTAGTATATAGATTATACCAAGCTTTTCAGTGTTCCAATTTTTAAAATACGTTTAAAGCATGGAAACTCATAGTTTCTATGGATCTTTTTTTTGATGCAAAATAAACTTAAATACTTGATTGAGCAAAGGCTACACTTTTCTTTACACACTGTGAGACATTTTTCTGCATGTGGTAATAACAAAATACAGTAGCTCTCTTTTACAAATAACAACAGCAAAATTCAATAGATTGGATCTTATGACTGAAACTTAATATTTACAAAAGGTAACAAAGCTTTTTAGGCCCAGAACAAAACCCTACAAAAGAAAAGAATGAAAACAGAGCAGGAGTTCTAACTCATATTTCCAAATTATGTCACTATTTCTTTCAGTGACATGAAATATACAACTTTCAGGCTAGAGAAAAAAATTATCAAGAGCGATATAGACAGGAAAGGTTTAAGACACCAGTGTGGTTTTTACTGTCTACTTAACCCAACTGAAATAAAAGAACTAATAAAGTGTTAAAAAGCTAACATTTTACAGGAGGGTTAGTCTTGCTTTATATTTTTGTTAATCACTTTCATAAAAACCTTTGCCAATCATCACAGCATTATCTAGAGATCTTCAAATGAATGATTAGATCAAGCAGAGACAGAGCAGATAAAGCAGAACTAATAAACCAGTTGCACGCATGCCACGAATTGGGAATTTTCTGTCAGTAGAAGGCAGAGATAATGCAAAAACATTTTGATTTTTATTCACCAGGCAGTTCAGGTCAAATTTGTATTCTCCATTTTCTTTTGTCTATCTGACTACATGCACTACAGCGTAATTTATTACATAAATGACAAAATGAGAATGAACATTTAATTATGCTTCACTTGTTAATACCTTTGACAGAGTTATTTCATTCAAAATAAATATGCTGAGTACTAATATAAAATGAAAAATGTACTCACCTTCTTGACTCTCTAGGCGTATTTTGATATAATCCAGGCAAAACTGAAAGATAGCATAATTGTAAAATTTCACATCTTCTGCAAATTGTAATTGACTGAAAGCCCTTAAACTGTTAGCAAACACATTTCAATGGACTTAATATTTACGTAATAAACATTTTAAATCAATATTTACAAGTTTTAAGAAAAAACAAAATGTACATTTTAGCACAACTCGAGACAAGCATATTCTTTACTACTCAGTCTCTTTCAGTCATACTGCCTGTTTAAACTTTAGATCTCTCTGAAGTACTCAGTTTTCAAAAACATTTACAATATTCTGAAAAATACACAAATTCTATTTCTTCAAAAGAAAAAGTCATCTATCAGCATTTAGGCAAACCAAACAATAGCATTTTGTAGAGAGGTGAAAAGAACAAGCAACACCTCTCTGCTGTTTCTGTGGTTACCCCAGTAAGAAGTATGCATTCTATGCAGCTGACTGCACACAACTAACATTCAAGGTCTCCTTGAAAACCCCATCGAACTTACAAGGCTAACAAAAAAAATTCTGTGCAAGTAAAATTACCTCTAGGACAATGCTTCTTCTTCCCACCTATCAATATCAACTTTCTTCTAGCTATTGTTCTCAATTTTCTTAACAAGTGCATGCTGCCCCCAACCATGCAAACAAGCTTTCCAAGAGTGCTGCAGCACAATATTTCTATTAAGAATCAGAGCTAGACTGCATGTGTTAGAACGTAGCAGTAATTTGAGGTTCTTTGGAAATCAGAGCCTCTGAAGTTAAGAGACAAACTTACTGTTCCTCAGACAAAGGCAAAACATGATGATGTTCAAATATGAAAACAACAACGTCCATCAAAAGCTGAAAGGAGAGCTGTGAAAGAACAGGGTTACTTACAATGACAGGCTCCACCACCATTCTGCGCAGCATTCCGATCCGGATACTCCGGCAGTTCAGAATGACACTTTCACAGGAGTTTTGATAATTTAGAGGCACAGCTTCAGTTACCATTTCTTGAGAAATAACTTTGCGACGTTTTATTGGAGTGTTAGACACAATGTTCCCAAACTGCAAAGTAATTTTCAAGGTTTCAGAATGTGTCACTAAGGTTTATTGCTAAACTGAATTCATTAAAACTAATGACTAAATTTTCAGCTACTTTTCTGCTGGTCAACAGGATTACTTACTAGAGCATCTGCCTCACACATACAGAAGGTATGTAGCTCATAAAAGACTTTTTGTAACACCTGAGGATGTTTATATTGCTACATTCAAAAAGAAAATTAAAGGGAACCTGCCACTTATAGACACTTCACTGACATTTCCAAATCACGAACAGTGCTTCTAAATGGCCAAAACCAATTTCTTTTTATCTTTTGGAAACACTATGCAGTCGAGCAAAACAAAGTTATTTTATAATACATTCTATTTAGATAACAAAGCACTAATGCTGTAAAACCACCACAAAGCTGGTGGTTTAATTTTTTCTTTCAGTTTTTGTTAATCCAAGCTTTTGGTGACTAATTCTTGAAGTACATTGCATCACCACATTAGCAGACTACAATCTTCAAGAAACATAAATAAATACACCAAATCAAACTTCCTTAAGGCATCTCTACAGAACTACTAAGATGTTTTTAGGATAGATTCCAAGGTCAGAAGACTAAACACTGAAAGAAGGCCATGTGGTGTTTGGCCCCAGTTCGTGGTGTTTGGCCCCAGTTCAAGAAAAGTCTCTGGATGCTGACTGAAGCTGTAATCTCAATGAAGTATCCTGTTAACCAACAGAACAATCTTACAAAAAAAACCCTATTAAAATGAAATAAAGACTGCTGATAGCCAGCAGACAAATTTATTTATTGGTTGCATCGGTTATATTGCTCTATTTTGTTGAAGGATTTTCTGTACACTAGTCTTTTCTTTGGTATTTATATTGTTCCATAAAGCTGCCCATGAATAAACATTCTTTTTGGTTACAAAATGCAATTAAACTCCAACAGAAAAACATTCTAAAGCATCAGTGTTTCTATTAAGACTAAATCTCAAAAATTATTTCAAAGTCCCTAATCACTACCCTATCTTGGCAGTAATTCAGAATATACTTTTGGATGCCTCCTTCATTTAATACACTGGAGAAGGTAGGGATTCTAAATCCCTGTAATTAAAATGTTTTCCTAGGCCTCTTGTTCAAAAGAGATTTTCCTTTTTGTCTGCTGGACTGGCTAAATATTATTAAAACAGCAAACACTGAAGTGATGCTATATTCAAGTAGCCTCTTCAGTACAGAATTAATGAATATTTTGAGAGAAGCTGAATAAAGCTTTTTCTATAGTATTTAACAAAACTGCTGTGATATCTCCAAATCTTGGTAAGTTCATTGAATCGATGCAAAATTTATGTTATATTTCAGCAAAAATTTGTGTTTCCCCTGTTTTTAGATAAGCTCAGACTCTAAAATTATCTAACATACAGTATTACAACTGGTTTGTAAAGACTAGTGAACAGGAACATATGGGTATTAAAAAAAACCCAACATTTGGGAGAGTTTCAGAAGTCAGACACTAGTGCCTTCATAATGCAATGCTTTCAATTAATTCAGCACATACCGCCAGAATAACTTAATTCTAAACTATTTATAATCCAAGCTTTGAGCCTCACAGCTTTATTGTAGGCTGAAGGTTCACAGCTTCATATTGATAGTGGTGACTAATTATACAACATATTATAAACATCCATAATTTCAACAACTACAGCACTAGAATTTTGGCTTCTGAACCTCAACATAGCAAGAAGGTTTTGGCATCAGTACTTCAGTGTTCTAACTCATAAGGAATTGGAAATCTGATCGGATTCTCTTGTTGAATCAAACTCGCAATAGTGAAACTGGACAAGTGACTCAATAATGGTTTTAATCAGCACTGTTATTCCACTACCAATTGCCACATGGAATTTATTCCTCTTAATGGCTCATTACTGAGATGCCTTTTAAAACAGTATCAAAACTGTCCCCTTTGGCCACACTTAAGGTGTGCTCACGGAGTATTTTTTTGTCTGTGCTTATCAAATTCTTACAGCAGTACTCAACAATAAACACAAGCTGCACCATAAAAGTCCTAAAGTAAGTCCTATTAATTGGGACAATTGTCAAAGTATTTCAATTCTAAAGGGCCATTATTGATCCCAGTGTCTCTTTTCATGTGTAGCTTCATAACACCTCAACAGGCAACAGTTGATACCAGTACATTCTGCTGCAAACTAAGACCTTGAGCTTCATAGAGAGTCCCTGTCCAGTCTCAAAGAATAAACATTCAACACAGAAGCATTTATGTTAACAGCATAATTCAAATCATTATGAATGCTTGTAAAAATGTAATGAACACATTTTCTTATGTTTCCAGTATTATGTATGCAGAGATACTACTTGATGACCTGCTGAATAAGAAAACAATCAAATATAGTCAGCTTCTGACAATGCAAAATAAGCCTTTATATGTTCCATTTATTATTTGATTCTGTTTTCTTTAAACAAAGCATTAAATAGTACCTGATCTTTCATTCTTGCTTTTCTTGGTAGTGTGACTGCAATTTCTGTATCTGTTGTTATACTACCTATTCTCTGTTCTATTCCACAACTGTTCTCCTTTAATGCTGCTTCCACCTTTCCTGTAGAAGGAGCTGGGGAGGAGCGGGCTGAATCTGCAGGACGAGGTGAAATGCTTTCCATGCTCCTAGTGCTGCCACTATTCTCCTCCTCATCATCATCACTAGACAAAACAACTAAACAGAAAATATTACATTCTCAACCGCTACATTTTTCTGCAACAGAAATTTCTTTTTTCATTCTTGGCTTTTCTTGCTAGTGTGATGGCAATTTCTGTTATCTGTTGTTATACTACCTATTCTCTGCTCTATTCCATAACTGTTTTCCTTTAATGCTGCTTCCACCTTTCCTGTAGAAGGAGATATGGAGGAGCGGGCTGAAACTGCAGGACGAGGTAAAATGTTTTCCATGCTCCTAGTGCTGCCACTATTCGCCTCCTCATCATCATCACTAGACAAAACAACTAAACAGAAAATATTACATTCTCAACCACTACATTTTTCTGTAACAGAAATTTATTTTCAAGTATAAGCTTAAAGTAATTTATGTAATTTTCCTGCAGTGCTAAAAAAAGTCCACATGTATCATTATATTAAGCTTTTATTGTCTATTTGAAATCTGGTTGCAAACACTCTGCCTTGTTTTTGATTTCTTATGACGAACTATACAAAAAACGAGCATCATTAAACCACCTCTAGACAGAAGTGTACTTTTTTTGGTTCAGGCAAGAATTGACAATAAGTAATTCAACCTGAAAACTGACAAGAGGAATTATGACTGACATCGATCAAACCAGTAGGATAACATGGTCTAATAAACTAAGCACAGAACCAGAAACATAATTTCCGTTACTCTATCCTTCCTGCTTATTGAGTTTACACAGAGAAAGTACAGAACTTACATCATACAAATTATGAAACTTAAATAGATGCACAGCTCAGAAGAAAAGAGGAGGGAAAACACAAAAATCAAATACTGTTTTTCCTCTTGGGAGAATAAATAATGGAATTGTGCTAAGAATACCCTTTTTTATTTCCAAAACCCCAAATGTAAATATTTTTAAAAAACAAAGAATAGTCACAAAATAATTTTTGTTTTCCCCAATGTTCATCTTTCTTGAAGAGTACCTCTGCATATGAAAAGGAAATTATTCAAAGTTGTGTCCCTCTTCCCCAAGAACACACACATAAAAAACTTCTACGCAACATCAGTTCAGTAAACCTGCACAGTTCCTTCACAGTATACAATATTCTGGGTTTCCAGCTAATGGCTGTAGTAGTCATAAATAGGTACTTACTTGGATCATTTAGTTCAGATGGTCTTGCACTCCTCTGCCTTAAGCTTCCTGTAATTTTAGCATTTTTTGTCCCAGTTATAAGACCAACTTTTCCATTCTGTCGTAACATAGAATGTCCTACAACCTCGTTACTCAGCAGAATATCCGCTGGACCTTTTCCAACAGCAGAACTATAAAACTTCTTTGTGCTGAACCCTGTACCTGAAGATTTTTGCCCTGCTGAATTCTGATGTATTGAAGAACGTGATAAAGGTCCCACAGATTCACTTAACGTCACAGTTTGTCTGGAGACTCTTTGCAAATCCTTTAGAGAAGCACTTTCACAATGTCGGCATTTGGTCTGATTTTCATTTGCCCTCCCACAATTTGGGCAATCAGTAGAATAATCAATCTGTTCCAAAAGCTAAAGGAGAAACAAGTACACAATCAGTTATAGTCTACAATTTTAAGTACAAAGATGCAATTTCCAGATCTTGCACTTAATTTCTGTTCAGAATGAATCATACAATCACTTAGGTTGGAAGAGTCCTTTAATATCATCAAGTCCAACCATTAATGCAGAACTGACAAGTCATCACTAAACCATATCCCCAGGTGCCAGATCTACATGTCTTTTAAAAATCTCTGGGGATGGTGACTCAACCACATCCCTGGGCATCTTCCAATATTTGAAAATTCTTTTGGTGAAGAAATTTTTTATAATTTCCATTGGACATTGACAACATTACATTAGCAATTACAGTAAGCAGAGAAAGCAAACATTAAAACACAGTTTAATTTTTTATTTCATTTAAGAAAATGAAAATGTTCTAAAAGGCACAAATACCATTCGTGGCAGGTTTTTAAAGTCATTAAGGTTAGGACAATTCAGATTTTCCTTTTTGCCTTTTATTCCACAAGTGAAACCCTGCACACTGTTCAGATACATATATCCATCAGCAAGATGGCCCAGTTACACCATTTCTGTAAAAACAGTTCCACTGGACAAAAATAAAGTAACCTAAGGATCCACAGAGTATTGCTGGAGAGGATTTGACAAAACTTCATACGTCAAATTTATTTGTCTTTCCAAGAGATTGTCTAACAGCCCAGCAAGACATGCAGGAAATTTACTCCTCAAGGAAGATGAAGAAATGGGAAAGTACATATATTGTTTTAGAGTCCCCTGTCACAGAGAAGGAAACAGGACTTGAGGCATAGGAGTTCCCCAAGCTTTCAAGAAGAAAGCAGGAGCTAAGAGGTAAAATGTATCCTATCACTGCAGAGACAGTTGTCTTTTGTTTATCTCACATTTACAAGATCCCACTTAATACTGTATTACAAGTGTAGAACTTGGACTTCTAAATCTACGGGATTCAATGCTAACATATAAACTACAGAATGAGTACTATAGTGAATATGGGACATCTCTAGAGATGAAGTTTAGGGCATCTTATTGTCTCCTGGAGCACTGAACTCAAATGGCATAACCACTGTACTGTGAACTGAAGACAACAAATATCTACATCCCACATAAGACTTTCCAAATTTCAAAATTTGCACAACTTATACCTCCCCCATTCCCACCCATGAACAGGCTTCCATTAGAGGACTTCCTCAGGTGTGGGAAGTCATTTCAAACCACAAATTTAAAGACAAAAATCACACAATGAGAATATATACTATTTTTACAAAATGTCTGCAATTTAACAAAGCTACACATACCATAGAGAAACAGAAGCAAAAAAACCCAAGTGTATAAAAGATATCAGATCCTTAAAATCTGAGTTGGGGCATGAGATAGTAAGTGACATGAAAACCAGTGTTGTGCCTCAGTGCTGTTACAGGATGTAGTTCTTAGAAAGATACCGCTTATCACATTGAAGACCTTCAAACAGACATTAAAATATTCAACAGAAGGGACCAGAGTTCCTGGAGGATCTTCAGTATAGAATAATTGCACCCCCCTACTTCAACCATTTTCCTTATTAACATCATAATAATTAACTAAATAAGCATGGAAATGTGTAAGAGTAGTACACATTTTGTTTGTTTCAAACAAAAGCTAAGCATATATAAAAAGCATAGATCTAATTTTTTTTTTTTTAAACCAAGATCTCCTTAGAGGAAGTTTTGCTTTGGTAGTCAAACAATGTGACCTCTATGTGGCCATTTTTAAGCTTCTACAGTAGCCTGAGAAGCTGATAAATAATACAGAGAGCCTTACAGCAATTTCCAAAGTCTTACATCTGATATTCAAACAAGTTCCTGACAAGAACATCCTGGGTGGCTGCATCTAGACCAGAGAACACCAATTGGTGCTACTCTCATTGAAAATGTGAGCATCTTAAATAAAAAGTATTTGCACCTTTGCAGTACTTTTATCTTTACTGTTTTGAGTCCAGAAAATCATTACACTAAAAAAAAAAAAAAATCTGTAAAAGAGCAAAATATTGTTCCTCTATTTCAGCAAATGAAAATTATCAATCTCTGGTTTACCAACCAGCCGTTCAATTAAATCACAGATTCTTTTTCTTTTCCATGCAGCTTCTGTCTGTTCAAATCCGAAAATAAACATTTCACAGCTAGTAGCAATATTAGCACTTACATATCTCTATCACCATAACTTTTTTAAAATTATGTAAATTTTCCTACCAACTCTAAACTCCCATTTACTCCTGAATGTCTGTTTTTAAAATATGCAACAATTTTTAAAGTTCAACAAGAGTTTACATATTTTTAAAATATAACCCACCTTTGACTGAGTTAAGCATTTTTTTGTAGCAGAAGACAGACTCACGTCAGACTGGTATGAATTGCAATGACCTTTCTGTCGCACCTTTCTCTTAATGTCAGATTCTGCTTCTGACTCATCTGTATTCTCCATTACACTGTCTAGGAAGGAAAAGACACAAAAACATTAACAAAGAATGCCCACTTACATACTGTTATAATTATGATAAACTTACTTCTATACATATACTAACTTGAACTAAACAAAAACTCATTTCTAAACCTCAAAAAAACCAACACGGTTTCAAATGTCTCATGATTTGTTATATGAATAAAAAAACATTCCCCAAAGTAACTTCAAAATGTTATTTTACTGATACTATTGCAGGGTCTCACACTGACAATTTTTATCTTATATCTTTGCAAGAGGCTTTGGATTTGCAAATCTATGCTAACTTCACTGCAAATCAAGTGGAGGGTCTGCTGCCAAAAATAGGAGGGGATGCTAAGATTATGCTGATGAAAATCTTTACTACAGAAAATCTGGTGAATGCATTTAGAATAATCGTAAATGTTCTGTGTTATTAGCATTTCACATAATCATCAAGGTTGAGAGAGACCATCAAATCCAACAATTAACCTGGCACCATCATAATCACCTCTCAACCACACCCCCAAGTGCCAAATCTCGAAGCCTCTTGAACACTTCCAGAGACAGTGACCCTGTCACCACCATGGGCAACATATTCCAATGCCTAAACACTTTCTCACTGAAAAGATTTTTTTCTGCTTTCTAATCTGAACTTCCCCTAGCACAACATAAGGCTTTTTCCCCTTATCCTTCTCCCTAAGACATGGCAGAAGAGACTGACCCCCACCAGTAGGAAACAGAGCTGGAATGACTTGGAACCTGAACCCAAATCTTTTCTCTCCCTCCTGTGCTGCCTCACTTTGCTCCAGCACAAGGTACTTTTTGTCAAATTAATTACTGTACAACGGGAACAGCCAAGAAAACAAATTCTACTACAAAAACATCCTTATAGGAAGAAAACTCCATCCCCTCTTACACTTTCCAACATGTTTTCAGGTAGTTCTAGAGAGCAATAATATGTCCCCTGAGCCTCCTGGGGACTAAATGCCCCCAGATGCTCATTGTAAGACTTGTGCTCCAGACCCTTCACCAGCTCCACTGCCTTTTTCTGGACATGCTGATGTTCTCTCCTAATCGAGGTGCCCAACACTGGACACAGCACTCAAGGTGTGGCCTTCACCAGTGCTGAGCACAGAGGGATAATCGCTGCCCTGCTTCTCTTGGATGCACTATTGCTGATACAGCCAGGATGCCATTGGCCTTCTGGGCCACCTGGGAACACTGCCAAGTGTCAACCAACAGATTTACTCCTTCAACACTAGACACATAGTTGTGAATTATACTGTCACTGTTTTACACTGGGGCATTCATATGAATACTGTAAGTATTTATATAGTATAGGAACACAGAAATCCATGAAATAAATCTCACTATGCATTTTAAGAAGTGGAATGTGTTGTACAAGAGTGCTTTAAGTGGTTTCATGTAAAAGTGCTATTTATAGTCCTTTAATTGCAGTGTCCATATTGGAACTTCTTTTAAGACTGTATTTTTTTTATAGATATGAACACTTTTTCAATATATACACTGACGGTCTCACAAACATCTCACTATGAGAAAACATCTCAAAACTAAAGAATGACTCATTTTCAAAAAATAATTAATAATAGGTGGAGGTTTTTCCTAAGGTAAATTACCTTAGTTACTACTTAGGATTAGTACTGCTGAAAACCTACTTAACACTAAACTAAAATGTCACAGCAGAACACCTTGCCAGTGCAGATGACTACACAGCTGAAAAGCAGGTTTGCAGACTGTATCTGTACTAACAAAGCTTAGCAAAACACAGGGTATTTTCTTTTCCAATTTCACAATTTCCACACCTCAAACCAAACTATATTTTTTCTACAGCACCTCCATCATTGTTCCCTAACGATGATGTAAGAACATGTTCCAGCTGAGGTACAGAGCTGATGCTGGTTCTTTTATTAACTCCCTCAGTGAATGAATACACTTCACATCAACTGCTGGTTACTACACTGCATTTTTCTTGTCCTAACACTGCTACAGAAGTTCCTCATCAATAATTCACAAAGAAGCTGGGGGTCTGGGATCAGACTAGTTAACTCTAGAGCTCTGTTCCATCTCCAGTTTTATTATTCTAAACTTTCCGTATTTCTGTTGTTTTTAAAATAATTGATGCCTAATATAAAAATATTACAAGACCGAACTAGCTGCAGAAATCTGTCAAGAAGGGCAGTATCGTCCCTTCATGTACAAACTTGTACAAAACTAGAATAACACAATCTAAGGCTGTAAGTATATATACCAAAGGTTATATAAGATTTGGCAACACACCCATCCAAATCAGGTATTAAAAAAATTCTTTTGCTTAGAAGAAATGAGAACTCTGAAGGTAACTTACCCACTCCTTGAGACCGTGGTAATCTAATGTGGTCTGCCTCTACTTTCTGTAGCTGAGGTGGGTATTCTTTTCTGGAAAATGAATTAGACGTATGGTTGTTCTTTAACAGACACCATTATAATTAGGTCACAATTATTCACGAACAAAACAAACCTGAAATGTATCTGAAAGCTACAAGTAAGTAACTTCTTCTATGACATGCTATTTGTACACATAAAGAAGTATTTCCAGAACAATAGAAACAGCCACAGTAAATGTCTTGGAAGTGTTTCTGATCTAAATCTCCCCTACAATAATCAGTAGTTCTCGAGTCTGTCACTTTCAGACCCAAGTCTCCAAATAATGATGCCTGCATCTTCTCCTCCTCCTCCTCATTCATGAAATACAAGACAAGATACTTTTAAAAGCCAAGAACAGAAACGACTATTATTTTAATATTAAAGTAGATTCCTCAAGTTCCACA
This sequence comes from Petroica traversi, assembly GCA_025920805.1. Taxonomy (NCBI): domain Eukaryota; kingdom Metazoa; phylum Chordata; class Aves; order Passeriformes; family Petroicidae; genus Petroica; species Petroica traversi. Next base: position 6,620,831 of record JAHLSL010000046.1, read on the forward strand.
AGTTAAAAAACAGGAAGAGAAGATGCAAAACAGGGGAAAGAGATCTGATGTCAAAAACTGTTGTGGCCAAAAACCAGACAAAACAACACAGCAGACAGAGTTCCTATATATTTGTTTTTAAAATATTGCAATATATACAAATTACTGGATAGTAAGTCTTTTATAGGTATAATTTAAATAATATAGGTATTGCATATTTTTGTGCAAATTAATGCTGTGTGGCATAACAAGATTTGAGTTGCCTGAAAGATGTTTTCAGTTTAAACATGTGTATCAAATCATGCTAATACCAAATTAAGATTCCTGAAGCTCAGTGCATGTGGGTTACTGTTTGCTGCACTTTTCTTTCTCAGTGCTTACTCAGCCCTGCAGCTATAGATTACTATTCTTGCCGTAACAGAGGATGGCTCACATCTGAAACACAGGAGGCCTTGCCAACAAGCTCACCAGAAACTGGTTTTATTGGAAAGTTAAGCACTGGGCTGCAAATGGGTCACACATGTCCCATACTGCTACCTCTGATTACAAGGACTTTAATCAACAGCAAGGGGGCAAAGCAAAGAGCTGTAGGCAGTAACATCTCCACTAACAGCTACTTTTTGACAACCTATCTTAAAAAAATTTAGCTGTGGTTGAAGTAAACTTTAGCTCCCGGTGTAAGATTTTATTTCCTTCAGCACAGCATTTCCTAATGCATCAAATGATAAAGCTTTTGAATTTTCTGCATTTCTAGGTAATAGTAATAACTAACATCTCTGGAACAAGATTAATCTACAGTGCCCTTTGGGATACTTCTTACCTAATACCAAACACATTTGACTGTGTTACAGGGCTGCAGCCTTAAAGAAAATTCTGGCAGAAAGGACTGAGAAACAAGCATGGCTACACAGAAGGCAGAGATGTCATAGTACTTTATCCCGACTGCTGGCAAGCACATCACAGATGACAGATTAGGTAATTTATTTATTACTGATTGTGTAAAATTTGTTTCTGAAACAATTCTGCTTCCCCAGAAGTTTTTTTAAATATCTGCATACACAAAAACTGAACCAAAATGGGAAATTCAGTATGAATAACTATTCATAAACGAACAACCTATTTTTTGGATAATTTTCCTTAATAACTGAAATCATGTGGAACTACTTTAAGGCAGAATTAGTGGAAATAAAGGCAGAGCTCAAACTCGTCATTATCTGATGAGAAGCTGTACTATCAAAACCAATGCTCATGGCATTCTAAAGGATAAAAAACCCCTGTAGCACAATTTTAGATTTGAAAAATATAAACACTGCAGTAAGAATGCGCAAGCTGTTGTGTCTCATGTCATTATTATCTTTCACTAGCATTTCATAAGTATTTTCATAGTAAGTCTTGTTTTCAACATAATTACTTCTGGAAAAATTATTTTCTCTAAGATGTCTGAAATATATAACACTTAAATGATATTTAAGAGAAACAATATTGAAATTATTTGTCATTTAGTTGAAAGCAAACAAAGCAAATTATATGGCAGATTTAGAGTAGTAAAATTTCTTTTAAAATATACTTGACAATTCAAGGTCTCTAGACATTTCTAATTTATAACTTTTCTTCTAAGACTCATACATCTGTATTACATTTATAGTATGCAAAATATATTAATATTTTTAAGTGATAAATTCATTATTTATCATATAAGGCTAAATAATCCTTTTACAATAAATCAGAATACACTAGCATTATCTACCCCTACCTGAATTTTATGTTAGCAGCATAGACTCATATTTATAGCTATTAAACAGTCAAACACTTGCAACAATACAGAAGCAGTAGCAAAAAATGTGTATATATAACTCATACACTCACAATGAACCCTAAACCCAAGAAACAAAAACCAGCTCCAAGACAACTGAGGCTTCCCAACACACTTTAGTGTGGCTAGCAATTCAAGGTCAGGCTTGAAGTTGCTTTGAATTAGAAAGAAAAGTAAAGACAACTTTAAAGACTATTTAATTTTAGATTTAAAATTAAAAAAAACAAAACAAAAACAAAAACAACCAAAAAAAAAGCTGTCTTAAGAGACAGTGACAGCCCTTCCACAAGAGGGCAGCAACTTTAGGTGCCTTTACTATTCTCCTGAAAAACCCAAAAAGAGAAAGGTAGAGCACACCACCATCAAGTTTTTACAAACTAGAAAACAAAGCTGCCCGTCTGAGCAGTGCTTGTTGCTGCCTGAGCAGCTGCAGATCCATTAATACCTTCTCCAGTAGAATGCTTAGTACACAGAGACAATTAATTGTGAGTGAGTGCAGAAATAGAATGGAAACTGTGGATGTTTTTTAAATCAAACATTCTATCTACCTTTAAAAGGTCTATTTGGAAAATAAAAAAAAAGAATCTTATAACATATTTGAGAGCATGCAGTACTTCAAAACAAATGTCTTCTTGTTGTTAAACCCTACCCAAAACTGAGTTTTCCATTTCAATGGGAATAATTGAGGGATCAAATAGCTGAGTTGATCAAGATTAACTATATACTGTGTCTAATAGTTAGAAAAACAATGTCCAGAAGTGAAACAATTTTAGGTATCTTGTTTATCTCCTAGATTATAAGCACTTTTATTACCTTTAGGTACCTTTAGGGAAGTAGACAAGTATTTGATAAAAAGTAACCTCAAGAAGTAGTAAAGTATCGAGCAGCAAAACATTAATTACAGTAGCAAGAAAGATCAAGCTTTTTCTGCAACACACAGGACTGAAATACTGAGGCAGACTGGATTGTGCAGTGTCACGAACTTTTGATGTATCTTAACAGCTAAATGTTCCAATAATCTTGACTATGTGTGTTTTGCCCAGACAGAATGGAGTCACTGATGTCATATTTTCAGCCAACATTCATTATTGCTTCTACATTCTCTTGTTGATGGAATTGGACTTCAGTATCTTCACAGTGGCCTGGCAGACAGACCTTTATGAAACCCTCTAGCCACAGTGATATTTTCACTTACAACTCTAGGAAAATAAAAAACAGAAATGTCGTGGAGAGAATGAGGGGAAAGGGCAGGCCCACAATTTCTAGTTATGCCAGAAAACAAATGAACTAAGAAATATCTGGATCTGGGAATTTGGGAGACAATGCTACCTACAATTTGGTACAAGCCACATCAAAAAGGCTACACCAACTCCTAATTTTCTTGAGGTGCAGGCTTACACAGAGCCGTGTTTAATCCACAGCCTGGTTGTTTGAGAGGTTGCCTTATTCAACCCTTCTTATGCTTCTGTATGCACTATTTTGAGATGTATCACTGCAGGCAGGCTGTTGGTTTCTGTATCATTGCACAAAAAAAGAGTAAAGCACAGTAAGATTGAAGCACAAAGCTGCTGAGGTGAGATTTACCTTCAGCATGTATTAAAGGAAGAGCAGAACACAAAAGCCAAAGGCTGAAAAGAGAAGCAGCAGCACAGGGAATAGGGTTTTCAGAACACAGGTCAGCAACCTCATTTGGCCCAGAAAGTCAGGAGCTGCTGCTGCACTTATCATGACAGTAATGATTAAAGCTAAATTTAGCAGCTCCTGCCTACATCATCTTCCCCTGCTAGGACAACAACAAAAAGCAGGCAAGGAAAAAGAACATATCCAGTAGTACTGGATGAAGAAGTGGCAGGTGTGCCCATGAGAAAATTAAGATCACACCAGCATGGAACTCAAACCTTTCCTTCTATGCCATACAGCGACGCTAACTGGCTGGGGAGTATCTGACAGTTCTTTTAAGAAGTAACAAAAGGCAGTAAAACAGAAAGGCTTGATTTTCTGAATTTGAAATAAATCTGGAAATTCCTGAACTCACAAAGAACTGTGCTATTTATATCATTATTAGTTTTACATTATATATACTTTAAAACAATTCAACCTTTATCAAGCTCATACTGCCAAGAGCCACCTACACAGACAGGATATTTCTAAAAACTCAGTAAGTTCATTACTATCAAGAAAACATTTCCACTAACATAGAAATTTAAGATATACGTGAAGAAAAATGAATTTGTGGTATTTCATACTGCTAACAAAATACTAACAGCAGTAAACCAGATGCAAAACAAGTGAGAAATGAGCCTGAAATGAGCAATGAAAAACCAGTGTCAGGTTTTCTGTACATTTTCTGTTAACTGCTTTAACATATGCACTTCCTGAACAAAATATACACAGTAATGCAATAAAAACCTTTAATGCTATTCAAACCAAGGCAAGATGATAGAGTGAAAGCAGTTAAAGCCTAATAAGAGCTTCAGAATCATTTCACTAATATGCTTCAGAACCATTCTATTACACAAAGTTCGCTGCTCTACAAAAAGAATTAGCACTGAATTCTTAAAATCCAGAGACTGTTTATGCAATTTTGCATTGAATATATAAATAAATTTCCAGTGGAAAATTATACAAAATTCACACTAACACAGCATTACTTAGAGATGGATGTAAAGGTCCTTTTTCAATAAAAGAGTAAGTGAACCGTAAAAACAGAACTAAAACCAATCAACCCCTGCCACATACGAGAAGTTATGATTGACTGAATTTGATATTCTTTAAATAGCATTAATACAGCACTCAATCAGTTAATTTTCTTAACTGCCATGCTCATTTGATCAACAGTAAGCTTACCTTTCCTTTCGGTCCAGATTGCTTAAAATATGAAAAAAGAAAAAAACACATAAGATGTAAAGCCCCACATGTTTTGCACATCACTAAATGCAGAAGTTATTAAATATAAATTGCAACTGTTTCATTGTCTCTTTCACTCACCAGTTTAATTTTCAAACAAGCATTATATTTTTTCACCACATTTTTGTCAAAGTAATTAGAAATGCACAAACACATTACTTCACAGACAGCAACAGTCAGTGGTCTAAATACTACATTGACTTGACTCTTTTTCAGTGTTTAGAATTTGATTAATTCTGAATTTAACCTGGTTATCTCTTTCAATGTAGCAGTCGATAAGACAGAACTCTAAAAACACAAATTATTATCAAGCTTCATTTCCAATCACAGAATCACTAAGGTTAGAAAAGACTTCTAAGACAGAGGTCAACCATTAAAACAATCCCTGATTGTCATGCAAAAGAGAAAAAAATCATGTAAGACTGGTTTACAGCTATAAAAAACTATGTAAGTGTTTAAATTGAAAAACAAATTTCAGCAGCAGGCCTCAACTATTTAAGAAACCACATGGAAAGGCTAGAGAAGGATAAATAGAAACATCCTTCTGGAGTTTAGGCCAAAAAAAAAAAATCTTCCAAAAGAATCTAGAAACTACAGCCACTAGTTTTACAAGGATCTCCATTAAAATGAGAAGCTGATGCTCACAGTTCTGGTCCTTTGTATATCAAGACTGATATAAAAATAAATCTGACAGAGCTTAGCATACAGACAACTTGAAAATAGCATCTACATGTCTTCTGTCTTTTCAAAATTTGCAATATGGAATGCTGTAAGCTTTTCATCTATGTGACTGTTTCTCCCAAACACCAAAAGCCCAACAAACTTCCGACATATATGCATTACATTAACTCTGTTCTAAACCAGAACAAATCTAAAATGTTTCCTATTTTACTTGAGCCAAACTAAATGGAGTAATGATATTACACAGTAATAAAAACTCATCCTTCTTTTCACACACAGTACATTCACAAGGATAGAGCAAACTAATTTTCTTGTTACTCAGAAAACAGCAGGCGTGAAAGCAAAGCAGGTAAAAATGTAGTCCTGATAATCCTACAAAGTGCTCTGTGAAGAGAGTAAAAAGACTTCAAAACTGAATGTGACTGTGGCAACTTAAAACTAGGCTGGGAGGCAATGAGCCAGTGCTGTGTGAAGGTGGGAAAGAATTGCTCCTAGCTGAAGCTAGCCTTTACTAACAATTAACACTGCTTTTGTGCAGATCACATCCCAGTTTATCAATCCAATCAGATTCAAACCATGTCTGGATGGAGCCATATCCTGTATCATTGCATCCTTGGCACAGTTAATATGTAACTTGGATTAACTGTTTACAGGCGATTCAAAGAGTCACCCTGTTAAGGAACACATACCTAATGCTAAGGAAACTTAAAAGCAGGAAAAAAAATTCTAGAATGCCTGATACTGTGCACTGTCATTATGTTAGATGCTTTATTTGTTTATTTTAAAATCCCTCACCAACACAATGCATTTAAAGGAATTCTTGCTTTTATACTTCAAGAATATTAAGAGATGAGAATTCCAGATTGATCACTGTCCCTACCAACTGCTTCATGCAGCTCATGCATAAGATTTGTTAAACATGCAGTACATACACCATATTTCAATGCCAAGTCTTGAAGAACAGTCAACAGAACTATGCATCCATTAAATGAGGCAAAATAGTTTGAACCAACAACACTAGGAGCAAGCTATATCTGAAAATCTGTTGTATCAGACACGAACAAATTTTAATTTAATCCCAGATTCCATTGAAAAAATAATGAATATTTATCATATTATTGTTTTGAAATACCAAATTTTGTTGTGCTAGGAACTTGCATTTTACATATGAGTGCAAGAGATACTCTGCCGGACTTTAAATTAACATGCATGTGCAAAAAAGCTGCAGGAGATAAGAAATGCAGTACAAATCATACAGAAATTCAACTTCAGAGATTACAACTCAGTTCATTATCACCTTCCTCCATGTGACACCATCCCACCCAAAGAACCCAGAATAATTAACAGAATCTGTAATGTTAGTGCTAGAGACTAAAATTCCTCAACTCATTTAGTAAAGCTTTTATTTTTCCTTATCCTTTCAAGAATCTACCGTAGATTTAAGTACAATATATTAGGTTAGATAAAATTTTTTTCCCCATGTTGCTACTGATCACCACACCACAAAACAATTTAGAAATGCAAAATTAATAGAACACAAATTTGTGTCACCTGCAAATTAGCACAGGAAAACAAAACGAACACTTTAGAGCTCAGTTTCCATGCTATCAGCTCTTCTGCCTTGATACATACCTAGAATTTTATTCTTGGTTTGCCAGTCACATTTTCTGCAAATAGTCCTTTTTGAGGAATCACCATCATCATTTACTTTTAAGCTCAACTATTGCCTGATGCCAGTACAGACTAGCCAAAAAAGGATATAAAAAGAATTCCTACACAGGTAAAAATATACGACCAAAATATATTGGTCATTTTATATACTCTAGATTTTCATATTATGGTCTGTTTTAATAGTCCTATTTTGAGTGGCTTTTTTCTGACTATTTGCTTCTCACTCAGAAACCTACCTTTTCAACATCAAGTAGCCAGCCCTGAAATCCCTTTTCTTTTATTTGTTAAAAAAAAAAAAAAAAGCACCCTGTCTGGAAGCCATGTTTTATTAATTTTCAATCCTCTAACTCAGAAACATATTTAGAAGCTTTTAAGAAGCAGTCAGTTGAGTCAGAAGCTACTGGAATTAAACTCCACTTGCAAAGTTCCTATGTAAGGCTCGCCCTCAGTCAATTAGATCATGCTGGTTCTGATGCCCTCCAGTAACAAAGCACTGCTTGGGATTGTTATGACTATTTCCTGCCTTTAAAACTCCAAAAATATTCCTAGCATAAGAGTTAATTGTCTGCTGCTAATGTAAATGAACTACAATAACAATCCTAAAAGAAAACATATTTAGAACACTCAAGATGACTCCAATGCAATTCTTTCACACAATATTCAGCTTGCCTTTGTTATGCATGTTTCCTTTCTGCATGTCCCACGTGCTGAGTCACTACCTTTTTTTCTTCCTAGTACGTTGTAGGCTTATAAAGAAGTAAGTCCCACAGGCAAGAAAGGCAGGCAGGCAAATCTAACATCCCCTCAAGATTAAAAATCTCTGGAGCAGGTTGAAGAAACCTATAGCACTAAACTTGGTAAGATGAACCCATTCTGACTGGCTGGTTGAAGAACCATTTCACAACAAAGCTCAATCAAGTGTAAGAGTATTATCAAGTCAACATTCACAGCAGTCCTGCATGATTTTGCTTACTTCAAATCATTTTCATTATCACTGCATACCAAAATTTTATCCCTCAGAATTACAGAAAACTCCACAAACAACTCCTCCCCAGAAGACCCCCACAAATAAACAAAAGCAAGCACAAACACACACAAACAACCAAAACCCACCAAAAAGGTAAGGGCATGAATGCTTAGAGAGGCCCCACATTTTCCTCAGTGGGACACTGAACAAAAATACTCTAAATAGGACTTCATGCAAGAAAAAGCACAGCTGATTCAGCCCAAACCACAGTGATAACATAAACCCCATCTTTCAGCTTAATTCGTGGTAAAATCTGACAATCCTTTTCAGTCATCAATCTTCCATTGATGGCAAGAAAAGTGAAGAATTGAAAAGGGAGATACCTACTACTGCATCTGCTATTTCTAAGCGGAAGTAAGTGTCCATCATATGTAACACATATATATATACACCTATGTACTATTTACAGACTGCAGCACTGTTTGAATCAGAAAGAGGCAACAACCTAAGTCCTCAAGGACAGGGTAAGACAGCAACTCTCCTGTGAGGAAAGGCTGCAAGAACTGGGGCCGTTCAGCCTGGAGAAGTGAGGGCTCCAGGGAGACCTTATTGTGGCCTTCAGTACTTGAAGGGGGCCTGAAAGACACTCATGGACAAACAGTTTAGCAGGGCCTGTTGCAATAGGACAAGGGGTAATGGTTCAAAACTAAAAGAGGGTAAATTCAGACTAGATAGAAGAAAGATGTGTTTTACAACAGGCTGACCAGAGAAGTGGTAGCTGCCCCATCCCTGCAACCATTCAAGGTCAGGTGGGACAGAGCTCTGAGCGACCTGATCTAACTGAAGATGTCCCTACTTATGGCAGGGGTTGGACTAGATGACCTTTAAAGTCCCTGCCAACCCAAACTGTTCTATGAGTCTATTATTTCGTGACTGCAAAATTCCTTTTTCAGTCTGCTCATTCAATGCCAGATTACTCTAAGACATGTTCGGATCACATCATTCACTCACATTAGTATATGGGCTTTGTTCTTCTGCAGTTAGCAAATTCAACTGCAGGAAGTGGGATGAAAGAAGAAAAAAGGAATAATGCCTACATATGATCCCACCACCCTAAAATAATCTATGCTAAAATACAGAGAAGAAAAAGGGTGGCAGAAGAAGGAATCTAAAAATGAAGACAGGATAAAGCTCTGATGTAGGATGGTGGAAGTCCATGGAATTTATAAATACAAAGAGCTCTGGATGGACAAACTTAGAAAGAAAATTCCTTAAAACAGTTGGCATCATGTCTGTGAAACATGATGGGTGTAAAAAACACCTAGAAACAACCCTGCAATTTACCGAAGTTTGACAGGATTTTAAGTTTTCAAACCAAAGAAGTTCAATTCAGCATAGTTCAGTCAGATTCCCTGGTTTCCAGTCATCCTTTCTAAAAAAAGTTTACATAAATGCAAAACCTCGCTTCTATTTATTTACAGACCACATACAATCATCAGATCTATAATTTAATGTTTATGTGGATCTTCCACAAGCTGGAGTTGTTATGACTTAGTATTTGCTGCTCGTGTTGTCAGTTACATGCAGTGACATGTCAGTGTCATGCAGTGAATTTCTACTGCATACTGTGTTTATATTAGCAGATGCTCTCCTACTACGTGCCAGTGCTCTTCAAAATTACTAAATTCTAGTATTGTATGATAATAATTCCTAAAGGTTTTATGAAACTTTAGTAATTAAGGTCAAAGCTCATAATCAAGAATGCAATCATGCGATTACTTACATTTTCTTAAAACACTTCATAGCATAAGGAAAACCACTACATACAAACCCAATTGTTTACGATTGAAATGTGGAGAAACAAATGCCATCAGTCTTACCTTTGGGCTGCTGTTTTTACAACGGCTGTCTGTGCATGTGCATGGTGAAAGCGTCTGCCATGTACCACAGTCACAGGACCAGAAATGTTCTGAGCATTTTCACTGCAAACACACAGAAAAATGTTCAAGAAAAGACTTTGGGGTGTGTGATTGTCTTCAGTAAAACACGTGGTTTTACAAGATCAGCCACACTACACACAAGTATTAAAATATTTCTGAACCAGTAATACACATTGTTAGGATCCTTTTGCAGGCATAAAAACATTTAGCCATATAATAAAATAAACATGTAAGAATATACAACAGGTTTTCTTCCCTGGAAGAAAAGGTAAAGATTTTTTTACTCAACCCTGTACTGCAAAAAGATACTGCCTTTTTTAATGACTTGTAACCATTTATAAGTAGTTTTGTAATTTCATCACTCATTTTATTAAGGTATAATGTTAACTTCTTTAATATGACTTAAGGGAAAAAAGTAAACAGACTGAATTCAGGAATATCCCTCAAAAATAAAAGCAAACACAGCAAATTTATGGATGCTGGATGACTTGTAACTTAAAAAAATCAACACGTCAAAAAGAAAAAGGGAAGGATTCTTTGGTACTCATATCTCAACAGAACTCTTATTCACCAATGTATTTTGGTGACTTTCTTGGATTTCTTCATTTGTTACCTTTTGACTTTTATGTCATTATTACGTAAAACCAGTAATTATGGAGAAAGGATTTTTACCATTACCCTGTCTAATAAGAGCTGACATTAAGACACAGTAGATCAATAACATAGTGCTCCTTCAGAGATCGTTAAACCCAAAGAATTACCCTGCATGCTGCTTGATTCTATGCTTGAAATGCTCAAAAAACACACAGCTTTTAACAGACAGCAGGTTGATAATGTAAATTGTTTCAAATTATGGAAATACAGTGCTTAAAATGTGATTTTCAAATTGCTTGGAAATTTTAATTGCAGTAGAGAAAATCATGTGGAAAAGCATTCCTATTAATAATATTTCTCAGAAATATTATCCTGCCATTTGTCCCGTTACAAACAATGAAAAGAAACTTGAAGTACCAAAATTCAAAAAAAGCTGATGATCAGTTCCTAGCCCCTCCTTTACATTCCCCCAAAAGAAGAAAATGAGTATACTGTTAGTTTGCTTTTTATTTTCAGTTTAGCATTACAAACCCTTTTGGAAGCCTTACATAAGTAAAGATTAAAAGCTTTCAGAGCATTTCTGACTGCCCCTAACATTACTATGAACCTAACAGAACAACACTTATCAAACCCAAAGGGTTAAATTCTCTTTTCTAGAATATGAAATTTAAAAACATCATAAACTGAGTTAAGAGTCCAACATTCTGAAAATTAATAGCATCTATGCAAGCCCTAACCTCCTGAAAGTAAACACACTCATCTCACATGCTTTTAAGTCAAGGTAATGCAACTCCAGCTGGTCAGTCATCATCCAGACCATTCTACAGTCAATCTTCTGTCTAATTTGCCATCTCAGAAATAAAAAGCTAACAGCTACTTGCTTTAAAAACTTTAGAATGCTCTTTGGCTTCTGATTTAATGTCTTTGAAAAAGACGCTAGAAAAGAAAAAAACAAAAGCAGAGTGCAGGAATACCTTCTCAAATGCTTAAGACCTAAAGACTTTAAACAATTAAGTCTATGTATCTGCTGTTTTACCACTGTGTTTGTTGGATCTCACCTTTGCCAAACTATCATGATTGTGAAACTCTGTCTTGTGCCCCCACAGCCGAAAAAAAACTGTTAAGCAGCACTTTTGCTTTTTGCCTCACACTCACATAGTGAAAACTCCAGTAGGTGCTGGAATAGAGTATCACAGGCTGCTCAGGAATCAGATTTGAGTCAAAGCAGACTGCTCTAGATGGCACACTTAAATGGTTCATATGGTGTCAGACTTGTTTCCAACTAGGACAGCTGTAAAACACAATCTGCTCTATAATCTTGTTCTCTGAATAGAACATACCCAACAAAGACAGAAACACCAGAAAATACAATCATAAAGTCCTAGCAAGTTGCAAAATAGGCACATCAGAATTGAAATCTGAGTTTGCAAGTTTCAGTACAATTTCCTGAAAATTAGGCTAACACACTAAAAGCAGGGTGATGTAATGGTCAAAAAATTCCCTGAAAGAACAAATGCTCTAAACAGAACTCACAGTATTCTAACAATACATGTTTCATTAATGTTAACCTCAGAAACAACAAAATGGTTTGAAGCCTAGGCTCTGACGAAAACAAGGTTTTACTATCACGTGCGATCAGCTGATCCTACAAAATTCTTAACACCACATATTCAAGAGACAAAAAAAAAAATCTTGCACTGGGCAAATGGATGGAGCTAGAAGTAAAGGAAGAACAACATTTCAAAAACAGACAACCACAGACTACATTAATTCTGCTGTTCATCAAATAACATTTTTAAGAAAACATTATAAAAGAAAAATCTAAAAAGGCCTTAATGCAAATTATTGAAAGCTAGCGAAGATAAAGCTATTAAAAGTAAGACCTCATGTAGAACCAAAACTAATCCGTTTAAGAGTTTGATACTGGATTTGCTTAACCAGGTAACAGATCATAACTTTTTGCTTGGTTTAAATTTCTCTGACAAGTACCGCAAAAATTTCCTCTCACTGTCCTTGCATATCCCTTCTTCCTACCTCTTATTCTCTGAATTTTAGGGACTACTATACTACAGTAATACTCATTTGAGTCAAGCCCTGTTTATCTGAAATCTTTAATCCCTATTCTGCAGATAAAATGGAAAAAAGACTCCAAAATTGTGATAAAAATCACCATGAACAGATGAAGAACACCAAGTATCTGATCTTCTTGTACTTGCTCTAGCAACCTAACTGCAAGATCAACTTTCAGAATCTTCTCTAGCTGAAGAGTTTAAATATTGAAAGAGCAACTATTAAGCACATTCCATTCTGCCTATCAGACTGAACAAACCAGCAATCATCACTACAGTGACTAGATCACAAACCTTTACTGATACACGTTATGAAAGGTACAACAATATCCCAATGAAGTCCTTAAACAGAGAAAAATCACTTGCAGCATAACCACAAAAGGCAGTGACCAAAATCTGAGAAGAAGTCACAGTGGCTATTCATATCCATTATTTATAACAAAGTCCTTCAATAATGACATTTTATTAAGAAGAGGGTGGATGCTTATATTTTTCATTTAAATTCAGCATGCAGCTCAGTGCTTGACAAAAGGTGGATGCCCATTTACATACAACAGATTTTACACTTTTAGTTGCATTTTACAAATCCTACTAGGTCTTAGGTTTATATTCTATTATTTGTCAATAGAAGGCAGGTCCAATCCTGGTAAGAGAATGAAATACACGCTTAGACCATCTAAAAAAACCTTAGTAACTATTTACCTTAAAACAAAACCTGCATACCCTTCTGGAACTTAATAAATATTTATAAACATGCATGTAAAGTCAAGTATGACTGCTTTAACAAAAAAGTAAAAGAATTTACATGGTAAGGTGAGATTTCACTACAAATTCCACAGTCAGCCAAAGGAAAATTCTGGTTACCAGAGAATTAGAGGAATCTTATTTTAAAAGCGTACTCAAAACAAAGAACAAGTATAACGTAGATGCACAGGTTTCTTCAATAGTAACACAGAGCAAAAGAGCCCTGACAGATTTGTAATAGTTAGCTTTACCTCCGTATCTATGTTCAAGAACAGAATCCTAAAGAATGGAAATGACCAGAATGATCTGGTAAGAACTGGTGAATCTGAAAATGTGCAAGACAAAAATCTGGATATAATCTTATAAATCCATTGTGTATACAAAAAAAATTCTAAAGACAAAACATTATTTGCATAGATAAATAGAGGACAATGAAATACCATGCTCTAAATCCTTTTTAACAGTCTCCTTGTACTTTATTAATATGGTGTTAAACATTTGGTAAGAGGAAAGACCTTAACAATCTAGGCTTCCCCTCTACTCAGAAGCACAGTACAACATAGCTTCTTAAAATGCACAGCACTCAATGTAAATGGACTACAAGTTCTGCTTGTGGTGTATTGACTTGTATCAATGACCAAAGCAAGGAAACATAAATAAAATATACTACCTCAGTTTCTTGCTATTTCCCATCATGTTGAGGCCGATTGCGTTCCCTTTAAAGAGTTTGAAGCCTCCAGCTTTGCCCCGCCTTGCGTACGCTTTTATGGCATCGCTGCTGGCACCGATAGCTCCAGGTCGACAACGAACTGACTGTCACAACAGAATTCACATGTATTAAAGTAACTGGATAACTGGGTAGAAGTTAGAAGGAGAAAATTAATGCAAAATATTAATATAAATATTACTTTGGCTTCATTTTCAAACTGCTTCTATACCAAATTTCATGGAAAATGTACACTGTCTACACCCACACTATGATTTCTTACTAAATAAAATACAATGTATATTTTATATTTAGTACAGTATTTATGCTAATTGTCTAAACTTAGAATTAGTTATTGTTGCTCATATTTTTCACAATACTATACAGATCAAGAGGGGAACAAAAACTTTAAGGGTAGGCAGACAGACAGTTTGAGCATATGTTCCTAAAACACAACTGAAACTCATTTCTTTACACTGTACACATGGCTATGCAATATTGTTCAAGAACCTAAAAAACTTTAAAGATACATTTTCACCATGAGATAAACTGAATATTTACCTTTTTTTCTTCATTAGGACTGAAAGGCCCATCACTGTCTTCTAAACTGAGCAGACTTGCCTCGCTAAACAGATGTGGGAGAGAAAAGCACACACATTGTAATCCGACAGAGCACTCACAAAACATTTTAAACACAGAAGGGTTTTTTCCCCTTCCCTCTACATTTAAATGCATCACATACATATTGTATAAATATGCATAAAACAACAGGAACATGAATGAGCAACACACTGATCAGACGCGTAATGTGAACCTGAACTTAAGAGAATACACCAAATTATTTTGTAAAATGCAACACTAATTTAAAAGAGACAATGCTACTGAACCTTCAATATGGTTACAACAATATTACTGACACTACAGAAGATTCTATAGTCTCTGCATAAATTGAGTCCAAAATTTCAGTAATCTATAAAACATGATCTTAGTTTGTTTATGCTTATGAATGTTCAAGTATGTAGTATAAAACTGCAAACTTCATAGTACTTTAGGAGCGCTTAATGCAACTACATGTTACCTCACACCAACTACTACCAAAGTATGCCTTGCCAAAAGTAACATTCAGTTTGGTTCTACTGCTTATTAAAATGTGTTTCTTTAGTACTTTCAATATCTGTAATCCCCAATCATTAGAACAGGAAGAAGATTTTTTAAAAAGAATGCCACTCCATGATACTCCAAAAACATTCTTTTCAGTAATAGGCAATTATCCTCAAGTAATCTTAAGGATTTAAACTGAAACACCAATCACACATTTCACACTGACAGCAGCTAGATTAGGCTAACATATTCTTGCTTCCAGGAGAAGCAATCTGTAGGTAATCCCTTCTCATCAATTCTGATAAGGCTATTCCTATGCTGGCCACAACAAAACAATACAACTTTTAGCCAACCTG
The DNA here is from genome assembly GCA_025920805.1 of Petroica traversi. NCBI lineage: Eukaryota > Metazoa > Chordata > Aves > Passeriformes > Petroicidae > Petroica > Petroica traversi. The sequence goes on from JAHLSL010000046.1 coordinate 6,636,359, forward strand.
TAATTGCATGGTTTGAAAAGTTTTAATTAAGATCACTGAGGCAGATATTCCTTAAAATAAAAGCAGTTATGGCAGGTGTTTCAAGGGAAGAGCTGTAGAAGAGAAACAAACATTTCTCAGCTGTGTCAGTATGACATGCAGGCTTGCAGTACATAGAGTGACTTTAGCTCTTCATATACAAATAAAGTTATCACTCAGTGCCCCATCCCTGAAGTTCCTAACAACTTTTTCCATGCTCAGTATTTCCCTTCATTTTACGATTTGTTCTTCCATCTTATGCAATACAGATATCTGTAGAGCAAATAGAAATAAAATGAAAACCTTGGGTGAGATCTACAGACTCTGAAACTTCAGGAGATAAGAATTTGAAATGGGAATAATGTAAATGTGAACACATAGCCAGTGCCACTGCTGTATTTTCCTTTCATTTACAGAGCACCACCATTCTAGGTGCTCAATGGTAAAACAAAGTGTAGCAGATTCATCACTAATATCAAACAAAGGCAAAAGAGTACAGTTGTACTTCTGTACAGACTACTCATGGATATTAGATTTTTAAATCCTGCAGCATTTTTTTAAATTCTCTTTCGGAACAAATTATTCTTTCAAGGGAGGCTCACAGAGCCTTCTCAAACATTCATCAGTAGACACAGAGTTTAACAACTTCAGAAATTTTCCACATTCTAAAAAATAAACAAAACCCTGCAACACAGACATGAACAGCAGCCTACAGTTCCTGCAGCTCTGGCATTTGCCCACTGTGCTAATCAGATCATTTCATCCCTAGAAATGTTTTTATTCTTTAGCTTCAGTTCATACAAAAACAGTAACCATTTTCAGATCACATGTGTGATACCTTTAGGCAATACTTTTAGGATTTCAACCTGCTTCAACACTGCAACCATTTTAACAAAATGGCATTTGAGGGGGGACAAATTTGGTCATTTGCAAATGACCAAAACACTGAGCCAAGGCTTAAATCAAAATGAACAAAACTAACTCTTATCATGCAACATGACTAGAGAAGTATTAGCAAATTGGAAGTTTTAAATGAACCAATACTTTTAGATCTTAAGGAATGAGAAGCATATGCATCAGAACCAGAAAGGCTGTTTTTTCAGAGAGCAGAATACATAGCAACCGAGCAATGTCTATTTGCTCATGTATCACATGCTTCCCGTTGCCTGCTTCAATGATGCAATTTATACAGGCAGGAAAAAACCAAAACCAGCCCAAAACAAACACTATACCACTCCTCCAACATACCAGTCAGTAATGTTTTTAACATCCCTGAAATGAAACCTCAGTTGTCTTGATGGGAGGATGTCTCCACACTCTGTCACTTTTAACCAGGGAACCATGGGGGTCCTGGTTATTTTCACACTGGAACAATAATTTCCAACTTTTCAATACATTCCTTAAAATTTATAACAAATGAATGTTAAGTCTTAAAATTAAGGGGGAAAAATATGAATTTGCCTAAACAGAATTCTTAAGGGGAGTTCATAATTACACATTCAAATTTAGCCACAGAAAACAAAAATTTCTTTACTTACCTCTAATCACTTGCCATTTGTTTAATGTTTTAAAACGTTAAGAACTATGCAATAGTTAGTTAGACAGCTGAGATTAATAGGCTATGTTTTCACTACTATCTACAAGCAACACAAACTTTAAACCTCTGTTGACCATTGAGGCTACATTCTAATAAGCTGCAAGCACATTTCTACCAACTGATCGTCACAATTCAAACATAACTGGAATTTCTTTCTGAAAACTCTTACATTATCAACAGTAGGTTGACGTATTTGCTCACACAGCACAAAGTGGACATTCTTTATTTTAAATTAATGGTAGGCAGCATACCAAAAAAGCCCCCCATCAGAGGCACAAGAGTAGTAGTAGTATTACTGAACTCATTTACAGTGCCACTGCATTAAAAATAGCCTTAATTTCAGACATTTTCATCAATTCAAAGGTTACAGTGCCCTACTAAGAGGCTCACAAAAGAAGTATAAAACATCTGTGCAACTATGGGAGGGTTTTCTGACAAAGTAATACAAATTTTATAGGCAGTGGAAAAAAGTTCAATGTAAATATAAAACACAGTACAATGCTTTTCCATTTGTCAACACATAGAAAAAAGACATTTATTCCCCTAAATGAAAGGGGCAAAAAATAAAGCTTTTTGATGTAATACTGTAGTTAAGTAAGGACACCGTAGTGCAAATTACACCCGTTTATTTGTATTCATTGTTTTTGATAAAGCTACTATTGAGCAAGTCTCAGTGGAAGGCAGAAGTCTAGACTATTAAGAAAACAGTATGACAGCCAAGAGAAAACTGGGCCTGTCGGTTTAAACAGGCACACTGATATATTTCAAGAACATATACACAGATATTACAAAGGAAGTAAATATAAATTATCCAAGACACTTCAAGAGAATAATCTGTAACAGTAGAAATTAACATGCTAATTTCATTAATCACTTGAATATAATACTTTGGCCAGGTTTGCTTGAGTCTGCCATCCTTTCATTTTTCTGCTACATGTGATCAGCTTTTATTCTGTGGTGGACTACACAGATTTCAGCGTGCTCAGCTGACAAACTGGTCTTTTTTTCTATTGTTCTACATGAAGCTAGATCTCCTATGGGATCTCCAATTACAAAGGGAAGTCTCATGCCACTTGCTACCATCCTGAGTAGATCAACTCTTTTAGAACATCAAAAATGCTCCTTTTACTCTTTCAAGTGGAGTGAGTAGTATCTGCAGGCATTTACTTTGGGATAAGATACTTGTTAATTACCATACTTAAATTCTACAACGCTGAGTATCAACTCTAGCATCATTTTCAATTTATACAGTGTTGGGTGATCATTATTTTTCCTAAGCTTCTTCAGTTTACAAATATTCTTTAGTCTTTTTGTGTTCATTACTTGGTATCTTAAACATTATGACTCACCTCATCTACTTCACAAGTTAATTGCCACCCTTCCATTAAAATAATCCACCTATTCTAAAAATTGCCGTGGTAGAAGGTCATTAACCACATACTTTGTGTCCATCTCACTGAAGAAAAGATAATCCAAGCAGACACCCAGAGCTGACCAACATCATTAGCACAGATCTCTTGGGGTAGTACAAGCAGACAGCCAATCCTTTAAGTGCTGATGTGTTATTCTTAGGCCAGTTCAAAACAAACTTATTGTGTGTCTGCCATTAAGAGGGCAAAAAAGCTGTGATAAAGTCAGGCACCGTAACACCAGTGCCTTCACAAGCACGAGATGCATCCAGCTACTTGCTTCAGACTCACAGCTCTCTCCACAAAGAAATCATGTAAGAGTCAAACATTACAGTCAGTATCAGCACACCACAGCAAACACCTACTTACGGCACAAAATACTCAAATTACTGGGAGGGACACAAAGCTTTAGTCTGGAACAATTATATGAGTTCAAGCTGCTCATCTTTGAAATGAGATTAAAAAATACTGTTATTTTTTTCTAAAGATTCTCTTCTGTAAGATAAAATAAAAATGCATCAGAAAAGCAGAATACATGATTTATTTCAAAATGCTCAAAGTTTGCTATGTCTTTAAGACAAACAAACCCAGGTGTTACCAAAAGTAAATACATGGGCAACTTAAAACATGTATCTGTTGGAGGAACAAAATATAAGCTGTTTATTGTTCCTCAAATGGTATCAGAGAATGGAAAAGTAAAGAAGACAAGATCTCTGGTTTAAATCAATTTTCAACTACTCTGGTTTAAATCAATTTTCAACTACTCTTATCTATACTCCAGGATAAGATTCTGCATAATTCACAGATAAAAAAGCAAATTAAAAATTATATAAGTAAGCAATAAAAATTCAATTCTGGCTATGGGAAAAATGCTTATTGTAGAGAATATCTGAAAGGAATGAAAAATCACCCTGACATACAATCTTAAAATCATATACAATTACATAAAGCATATGTTCCATAATAATTTGTCTAACTTTTTTATTTTTGCATCATTACTCTCTACATTTTTCATTCCATGGTCTTAAATCAACAACAGCTAGAGACTGACAAAAAACAGAAGTAAATTACTAGAAGAAAAAAGCTGCAAAAAATGCTTTCAAATGTGACTTATTTCTGAAGGCAAGTAAATGGAAATAGTAACTGTATGGTATGCACTGCCCTCATACTTAAAACATATTTGTGTGCACTACAAATGGATGTAAAGTTGCTAAGGAAGAAGAAAATTTTACAAAACTAAAATGCCCTTAGTTTGTGAACTCTGTAAAAAGAGCTTTTAACTTCTCATGCAGTTCTGTTTTGACAAGAGCTCTTAATGCTTACCTCACACTTTAATGAACTCCTGAACTAATTTTTTAATTACTAAAACTTCACATTCTTTAATGTTTTATTAAGATTACAGCATAGCCTGCTGCTGCAGCCTATGTGGTTATGTCTACTTTCCTACCTCCCTTCCAACTCACAGTATCTGGCAGAATATTAAATGATACAAATTCATATATGAATTATTTTTGTACTTAATCACAGGATTCAATGACTTCTTACTGGAGAACCACAGCATAGTTTTTAAATTTGCAGGTCCTACTCTCCAAATATCTAAGAACAACAAACAAACTGACATGAATTCTTCATGCATTACACTTGTTCTTTTAACAATTCATTAGTCATTTCGGAAATATGTAAGTTAATATTGAGAAAACGTATTAATAACTATAAAATGTCACAAGCACAAAGTATGCATTCAAATTATACACATGGAATTTAAGTTTTAGCCAAAATCCAAACATACCAAGTAAAGGAATAAATTATAAGGAAAAATCCCGAGCCTCAACTCTATTCAATGAAATAAACACAAAAGGAGAAACTTACAATCTTTAAACTCGGATTAACTTGATGAAGGCTTAAAGCTGCTGAAGTGCTTTAACCATAACTGTCAAGTACCGAGCAGCATCATCATTAAAGGAAGAGCTGAAGCTGCTTGGATACCCCACCTATCAACTTCCTTATTCTGCATGTTCACATATTGCTCATCTGTGTTCCTTAGACTTACACAGAAGCTCCAAAGACAACTGCAGCTCTTGTGAAATGTACTGTGCCCTGGGTTGTAAGCCCCATGTTCACAATAAAACTTATAATAAACTCCTATATGGCAATACTATGTAAAATAATCACTTATTGAAATAATTTCTTAATCACTGAAAGTTTAAGGTATTATATATTGTTTCTTATTAATAAATTACAAAAAAGAAGTATTTAATTATAAATAGACATTTATACTTTCAATAGCCTAGATAAAAGCATCCTTACTCTTTCTCTGCATCTCCTTCACTGTCTTCTGTATGATCAAAGCTCCAATTACTTTTATAACCTCCATCTCTCTTGGACTGTGATCTATCCAAAGCTGAAATGAGAACAAGTTAAGATAAGTCTTGATTTCAAGCTGAGTTATTAATCAACACGAACTAGAGGAGTAAACCAGATGTATGTATTTTCCCACAGTATTTATTTTATCGATGTCAATGTTTAACTATCATTTGATCAGTAAGTTCATCAATGCAGTGATTATTATTACCCTAAATAAATAAAACTACCTGTCAACATCTTATTAATGCAATAAGTTAGCAAGTTATTAAAAATTATGACCTGAGGTAGTATAATAACTGTTTTCAACTGTTTTACTGATACCCATAAATTTAAGAGTAGTTTCTTTGATATGAACTATATGCCACACGCAGAAAGGGTCCTAAAATGTATTATTTACAAGACTAATAATCAACCACATATTGAATTTTTCCTTTTAAAAGCAAGCTCTGAAGTGTCCCAAGTACACTTTCAACATAATATGCTGGATTTTTAATTCAACATCTGATGGTGACCTAAATGAACATACCATGCAAATTGAAATTTCAGTGTTAGCATCAACTAAGTAAAAAACTTTCTGTCATAAAATGTCTCTACTACAATCTCTCTACTACAATATCCACCATTATGGAGATTTTCATATAATATCATGGCACAGGGTATTTCTTAAGTGAAGTCCTCCAGAGCATGGAGACAGCATTCATTAAAGCAAGGCATCGTTCCCCCGGGCCCTAAATACTGCAATTAAAAGCTCACACAAATTCTCTATGACAAACTATGCAGCTGCTTTGATTTTGGTATAATTTAAATGTGTTTTTTCTTACCACATTTTTCTTTACATTATTGGAAATGCATTTAGAAATAATGAATGAAACTCACATACTCTGACAGAAAAGAGTAAGAAAATCACAACCAACAACATATGTCTGTGATAAAGTATAAACAATGTACACGTAAATATTTATTGCACATTCAACTTCTGCTTCCAATTCCTTGCATCTACTGCAGGCTTCCTGAGCCATGGGTGACTATGATAAAGACATATTTTTTTATTTAACAGCTTTTGCTACCCTTTTCTTCTCCCTGCTTGCTTCTTAATCAAGCCCACTTTTATAGAATCAATAGCATCTTGCAGCAGAAAGTACCTCAGCTTAATTACATGAGTATCTCCTTTTTTGATTCTGATTCCATCTGGCATCTTTTGCTCTTAATGCTCTACTTCTCCAGTTCATATACTGTGTAAGTAACCCTTCCCTATTCCCTCAGATTGCCTAGATTCCTGTTGTGTTCTTTCATGGTGTTCCTTTCCCAGGCAAAAAAAAGAGAAAAACCGAGGCAGTTTTATTTTTCCTCACATGAAAACTGGTTCATGCCTTTAAACACCTCTTGATGTTTCTCTTTGAACCTCTTCTAGTTTACTGTATCCCTTCTGAGATGAGGATTCCACAAGGAATTCTGAAGATGCATATATCCCATGGATTTCTACAGAAGCAGAATGTTGTTTCTGTTTTGTTCTTTGTTCTTTTCCTAGTAAATAAGCACTGGATTTGCTCTTTTCACTGCTTTGATATTCAGGTACTAGATAATTCCATCTTTCACTCATGATTGGTTAAGAACCACTTCAGAGCCAATCGTTACCTAAAAAATGCTTTTTTATTTCTCATTTGCTTAGATTACTTGACATTTACCTACACAGAATTTCATGTATGATTTCAATCTACATCACTCAAAACCTGGCATTTACAATTTTTTAAAGAGACAGCCATTATACTAACCCAAGTAAAGTTTAAACACCTACCAACTTGGTGACCTCACTATCATACCCTTTTCCTTATAACTGTGCACCGTTACAGACTCCTGAGCAATTCAACTGGTAACTCCTATTAACAAAACAAACCCCTTTTGCCCTCTTTCTATTTCTTCCCAATAGTTTCCTATAAAATTTTCCATTTTATTCAGAGATAGTTTAGTCTGTCCCAAAGCCTTAGATAAATGATTTTACAGAGGGAACAATGAAATCAATTGCGGTCTCCATTACAATTTCCATGAATTCAGGTTGCTTGGTCACAAAGCTCACTAATGTGAAGTTCCTCAAATACCTCCACTGCCTTTTTAAAAAGCTGATATCATGCTAGCTACCCTCCTTACCTGTAGCAGAAAGATGATGCTAACCACAAGCAACACCCTACAGTCATTAGCTCCTTTATCCCCCAGTTCCTCTTACAACACTTGGATGAATGCCATTTGATCATGCTGCCTTGTTCACAGTTTGCTCAATGTACTGCAATTTCTTCCACTGATGCTTCATTTTGAGTCGTACACTCTGTCACATTCCTTATTAAGAAACATTCTGGCATGAAGAACTCCCTAAGTGTTGCCAAAGTGAGTGCAAGCAATTCCATTATACAGCTATGACCTTATATACTCCAAAGCCACCTTTTACAACTGGGTTGTCTACTGATCCTTCAGACACTCTTCAAACTTTCCTTCTGAGTTTGAAGAAATACTTAACAATAGTTTTTATGTCTCTTGGGAGTTACTAATCAATTTTTTCCCCACCTCATTATAATTGCATGTTAAAGCCACCAAATTTTTTCTTATTCTCTGTTTTCATTACTCAGATAAAAGATCCAAGAGAACTATGATGTTTTATTTCAGATATTTTATCTTACCTGTTTATCTTATCTGCTTAGCCAGGCCAGCATTTGGAGGGCCTGTTGAAACCTCCTTAAACAAGCAGCATGTATGCTTTAAGCCTCCTATATGGTATCTCTAAATAAATCTGGCTACAAGTCTTTTACACTTCAGCTGCATATTTTCTTTCTTTTTGAAAAGGTTTCTTAGTATTTTCTGTAATTCTTTTTTTAATTAAGCATTTCTGTACTGGGCAGCTCATCCACTGCTACTGATCAGTGCAGCCATCCATGGAAAAAGTCTTAGTATCCCAGTTCTGCTACTCAACTCTGGATCAATTTTCACTCTCTCTAGCACTCTTGGTCCTAACAAAAACGTAAATCTAGAAGTGCACACCATGTTAGGAGAGTGATCACCTGAGTTACTTGATCTGAACAGCCAATTTGTATCTGATTCCATACAAGATTTTTTTTAAGGGGACAATAAGTAATCTGTTACACAGGCTAAGCTGCTGACTACTTTGTACTAGGATTTTGTACTAAGAACCTCTATGTTGCAATTTTCACTATGTGCACTATTCAAGGCCTTTTTAATCAGCAAAGTGCAGCCGTACCCAGAGGTGAAAATATTCAAAAAAGCAGAGCTAACCCTAAAGTACTGTGTCAAGAGAAGGCAATCACTGTACCTCTGCCCAAAACATGCAGCATCCTGGAGCAGATTTCACTCTCATTTTTCCTCTCACTACTAACTCCCTTTGGTGCTCTTATGCCAAGGCAGATAGCAGTTCCGAGCCCAAGAAAGTACCTGGAATTTAACTAGAGAAGTTACACAGGTGTAGCTGACACATTTCACTGCTTTTTTAAACAACTGTTGTTTTTTAAACTGAATTTCTAACAAGCCAATTAAAAAAATTCCTGAAAAAATAATGTGTTTCATTAGGACATTTATGTCATTATTAACCACACCCTGAAGCCAGACTTTTAAAAATCCTCATACTGACTTTTTGTGTAAAACAGAATTATCACATTTTGGATCAGAAAGCAAAATATGCCTGGAGGAGAATGTCAGAAAGCAGATCAACACCTTTAAATTACTGTGTGTGGACATTGTTTTGTAAACTCCTTCAGCAGGAGTTACTGTTGCTCAACAGTGTCACTAAGCAATTTCTAAAAGGAAGGAAAAAAATTCATAGTGAACATCCATTAAATAAGAGCAAAATTTTGCAGTTGCAAAAAAGAAGAATCTTTTAAAATTCTGCCTGCCTAAAACACTAAATGAGAAGTAACATACACAGTACTTAGTAAAGTGCTAGTGTCCAGCAGAAGATATCAGCTTGGAAGACTCGCTTTTTGCACATCTTGTACCTCATGCTCTAAGGCAAATCATTCCATACCAAACTATACTACAGCCCATTGCTTTATTGTTTTGTATGTGATGCTGTATTAGGTTTGTGTGGCAAGATTTTGGCAACAGTGGGGATCAGAGGGCCTCACCTCTGGGAACATCATGGAGCAGATCCTCCTAGAATATAGGCTAAGGCACGTACAAGATAGAAAGGTGATTCAAGGCAGTCAGCATAGTTTAACTAAGGGCAAATCATGCCTGACAAATCTGGTGGCCTTCTATGATGGAATGACAGCAATGGTCAGCAAGGGAAGACTGATAGATGCCATCTACCTACACTTCTGTAAGGCATTTAATACAGTCCCACATGATGTCCTTGTCTCCAAATTGGAAAGACATGGATGGACTCTTTAGCAGGTAAGGAATTGTCTGGATGGATGCCACCAGCAAGCTACAGTCAATGTCTCTATGTCCAGGTGGCAGCTGGTGTCCCTCAGGTCTCTCCTGACTCCTGGGACTGGTGCTCTACTGTGTCTTCATCACAGTGAGATTGAGTACACCCTCATCAAGTTGGTAGATGACACCAAACTGAGTGGTGCAGCTGCCAGTGGAAGAGGGATTGAGAAGAGGGATTGAGAAGAGGGATTTCCCTTGAAATTCAGCAAGTCCAAGAGCAAGGTGCTGCATCTGAGCTGTGGCGATCCCAGACTTGAGTACAAACTGAGAGAAGAAGTTACTTAGAGAAGCTCTCTGGAAAATACTTGGGTGTTCTCATGGATGAAAATCTGGATATGAGCCAACAGTGTTCACTGGTAGCCCAGAAGGTGAACTGGGCTGCATAAAAAGCTGTGTGGCCAGCAAGTCCAGGGAGGTGACTCTGCTCCTTTACTCTGCCCTTGTGAGACCCCACCTGGAGTGCTGCATCCTGCTCTGAGATCCTCAACCCAAGAAAGACATGGATTTGTCGGAGTGGGCCCATAGGAGGACCACAAAGATGATCAGAGGGTGAGAGCACCTCTCCTATGAAGACAGGCTGAGAGAGCTGCAATTGTTCAGCGTGGAGAAGAGAAGGCTTTGGAAAGACTTTACTGCAGTCTTGCAGTGCTTTAAGTTTCTTATAAAAAGGAGGGAGAGGGTTTTTTTTATATGGACAGGCAGTGACAGCAAAAGGGGCAATGGTTTTAAACTCGAAGAGGGTTTGGATTTGATGTATTACACAGAAATACTTTTTTGGGAGGGTGGTGAGGCACTGGAACAGGCTGCCCAGAGAAGCTGTGGCTGCCCCACATCTGCAAGTCCTCAAGGCCAGGCTGGATGGGGCCCTCTGCAACCTGATCTAGTGAATGGTATCTGTCCTAGTGAATGGAATGGAAAGTGTGTTGGAACTAGATGCTCTTTGAGATCACTTTGACACCCAACCATTGCATGATTCTGTAAGATCAACTCATCAAAGAAGTCAGGTGCATTTACTGTCCACACAAAGATCAACTTTGCTAGGGAGGTTACTACCTTTTCATTTGTATTGCTAGTTTGTCAGAATAGCTCCCTACCACCCCCCAGAGACTTCATGGTTTCTACTGCACATACAGAAACTTTTGTAACTCCTTCATCTGATGGCATCTCATCTATTTCTGTGTGTACAAGAACCATCCTAAACACAAAATCTATACCAAACAAAGGTTTGGTTCAGGACCCAGATGCTTTTTTCAGGAAGACTTGAAGTTTACATTCCTTTTCCCCAGGTGCTGGCCAAGAAAGACTACAAGCCTCATCTTACAAATGCCTACCCCATCACAAATGCAACCATCAGATACTGCATTGCTCATACAGAAAATGCAAATTAATTTAAATGTACTCAGAATCATTGCCTTCATCCAGACTTATACTTAAATAAATGAAAAAGAATGCTTCTAAGCTTTCTAATCTGTTGCTCATTTAGAGTCATCAGATATATTGTTAAGAGGATACAAGTACTCATAAAACTCTGACATAGAAATATTTTTTGGTTTACTTTCCCCATTGCTTCATTATTCTTCCAGACTGGCTTCTATGCAAAACAGCTTTTTATCTTTCAGCTTTGATATCATCAGCTTTACTGTGTAAGCACAGGGAGGCGGCATCTTCACATTCTGAAGCAGCAGTACATGAACAGTTTTTCAGGCCCCTCGCTCTTCCTAAAAGCTTCCTAAAAGCAGATTCTTGCTCCTGTCCTAATGCTGTGTGTCAGCCACTCCAACACTGTCCTTCACCCCGCATGTGTGAGCACTGACAGGAAAGCTGGGGAAAGAAACTAATTAAGGCAAGAACCCCTTGAGCAGCAGGGGAGGGGAAAAGTTATTTTTCAACCACATCAGTTCCCTCCTCCTGTTCAACCACACTGACAGAGTGCAGCTGTGACAGCACAGCAGAGGTAAGGTCCATCCAGGAACTGAAACTAATATAAGAAGTGTGGATGCCAAAGAAATTTCCATAGAATTGTAGCCTAATCTGCATTTATAGGGATAGATTTAAAGATCTAGTGCTTAACAGTTGCTTTAACTTTCCGCTCCTAAATTAGCTGCAGAGGCAAAATAACCTGTCAAAAGCACCTCCAGTAACAGGCAGGAACCATAACCTGATAGTAGCTGAGGTATTACGTGAAGCAGAGAGTTCAATAATGAAGTTCTATGATACCAGCGTAATGGATACCAAGCATGGACATTCCTTTGCACGTGAAGGCAATTCAGTTTCTCAGTTAGCTAACACAAACACCCACATCGTTCCAAGAGCTTGATGTCAAGAGAAAACCAATGATAAATACAGAGCATTCATTCCTGGACAAAAGTGTTTATGCTTGTGAAAAGCAAAAGCATTTAAGAAAGTTCTGTACTTCAAGGATGGAAATAATCTGCATATTCCAGTAAATGACTGGGGTATTTTCAGGGCTTGCATGCACATTGGGCTGCTTACATTGCAGGATATTGCACTGATGTCAGGATGGAAGAACTGTGTAAGTTTGACAATTTGCTGAACTGTTTAACATTTTTTAACTGTTAACAGGGAGTAACAGAGGAGAATAAAAGGGTAGAGCTTTGAAGTATCTTAAGCATTTTCTCTGTGGTGCCTTTGAAAGTTTTTCTGGTAAGACAGCAGTGATAACTACACCATAGACAACTAAGGCTTCATCACCTTTTCTGCTGATTCTCTCAACAGAGGTGTAGAGAGGCATCCACCCCACCCAAGGATGGTACTCCTATGATAGCATCAGGAAACAATACAGAAGTACTTCAAGAGGCCTTCTTGGTTTACAGCAGCAGCAAGAGGAATGCTACAGAAAATTGCTGGCATTTTCTGCTCAATGAGACAGGAACCTAGTGACAAAAGACATGAAAAAAAAAGAAGAACTTGATCCTTTTCTTTTTTTTCTGTCATTCCAGGTTTCACTGCTAAATTCTGTCTCTGACCTAACAGTTCCTCAACTCTATCAGCAGAATCTGTGCGAATGCAGTATATCCCATTGTCAAGGAAGATGTGATTAAAGAACACATAAGCTACCTGTACCCAAAGACTGCCCTTCAAGAAGGGCAGCAAGGATGATCTGGTGAACTACAGTAGTCTGCTCAAGACAGAACTTATTCTTTACCTTGTGTGTGTTCAAGAGAGGACCACACTGGCCTGAGAGGCAATAGAGCCTGGACAAGTCCCTGAGCAACCTGCTCTAACTGGGCCTGGCTCGAATAGGATGGTCCAACCCATCTGATTCCAACCAACTGTCGAGTAAAAGCAGTTATTATTCATAGGTACAAAGCACCCCCTAAGGCAACTGCACCCCCATCACAAAAACTTCCGAAAAGAAGTACCTCAGTCACTTTGCTACTTCTTCCTCTCTGAATAAGTCTGACTCCCACTCTAAATTTCCACACAATGAAAATAATTTGAGTAACATCAAAAGCAATAATAAATAGGGAAAAAAGGAGAAACAAATAAAAAAGTATTTTTTTCCATCTCTAGCATTATGAATTCTTTATTTACTTAAGACCACTATTGCTAGACTGGAGATATATAAAAAATTCAGAAATTAGGAAGAAAGGTTTTTTTCTAGGAAAGGTAGTGTCTAAGAGAGGTATCTTCCTATTTTATAGATAAAAATAGGGGATAAAAGGTGAGGTTAGGCTAAGAACAATTTCTGAACTGCCAATTTACTCTCAAAATGCGAAAAAAGTATCTAAAGCTAACAAGCCATTTCAAGGAAGATGAACAAGAACTCCAGAATACAATTTCTGCAGTAAATCAGTATATGACATTAATCACATATGATATCGAATTCTGAACGCTGGAATAGTTTTAGAAGATGAGTAAAACACAGCAGGAAACCTTATAGTATATCATGCATGTGATTTGCACACTTTGTTATGCACCATGGGATCCGTCTTCATATAAAATCTAAGCTTGTGCAACTGAGAATACAGCAGCACTAAATAAACAGCAATCTATTTATAGAAACTGCTGAAAGGCAGTTACATGCAGAGTAAGATTAATAACCTAGCCCAACTACCTGGAAATTAGGCAACTGACACTTCGAGAAGGTTTCCACGTTTGCTGCAGTAATTGGAACATCAGGTTGAAATAAAGCACTGTATCTGCATACCAAAAGGAAGAAGAAAAAAAATTTGTACTATTTAATGCTTCTGGATTTTTCCTGTAAAGTTTCATAGATGATGTCTATGATCCCTTTATAAAAACATACAGAAATTAGAAGTCCAGAAAGGTTCCACAATCTCTGCAAGAACTTGTGTATGCAGGATAGAAGACTCACAAAATGGTTTCAGTCGGAAGGGACCTTAATCTAGTTCCAGCCCTGCCACCATGAGCAGAGAGGAGACCTTCAACTAGAGTGGGTTGCTCAGAGTCCCATTCAGCCTGGCCTTGAACACTTCCACAAGAAATGTTTCTTTGGTAAGAAGAAACTCTAAATGTAATTAAAGCAGGAAAAAAAAGGAAGACACCTCTTTGATGTTGCCAATTGTTCAAAATTCACATGAAATGGGCAACAAAGAAAGCATACAAAGAAAATGCTCAGCAACCTCAATTTAAAAACTTCAAAAATTTGGTCACATGAAAAAAGCATATTTCAGAAAAAACCTGAGTAGGGAAAGGATAATGAAAGTAAACTAAGTGGCAAGAAAAATATTTGCTTTTGCCTTTTTGTAAAGACTAAATACCTGGAGTTTTCTCCTATTCTTAGAGATGCTGGCAAGTTTTCATACCCATACAAGGCAGCAGTCTGCTGAACTGGATTTTTGATATGGCTGAAAAGTAATAGATGAACTCCACCAACACGTCTCCCCACCCCAAAGTCGTGTTCTCTGTCAATTCAGTTCCTTCAGCCAACTCGCCATGAAGCCAGTGAAGTGCCAGTGCGACTGCAGCACTCTGGGAGGGGCAGCAGCTCTGTCCCTTGAGCAGCACCCAGCAGCAGGCCTGGCTATGCTGTCATTGCCAGCACAGTTCCTGTATGGCCCCACACACAAGGTCTTGCTATGACACCAATCCACATAAAGTTCAGATCTATGTCCATTATGTCTCTTTCAAAATAATAATTAAAAAAAAAATCAGAGAAATGCAACACAAATATCAGCAATAGCCGTCTGTTCAGAATAGATACACTGTATACTGTAACTCCCTTTTTCAATTAGCGATCTTCAATGTAGCACGGTGTGAAATAATGTAACTACAGAACTGCATTCAGAGCACTGAAATCTTTGCAATGGAAGTACCTAACTTCTCCAGACCTAACAACGAGTTTAAGGAACACTGACAACTGCTAACTGTCACAGTATACTAACATCCACTAAGCAGGCTTTATCTTTTTAAAAAGCTAAAAAATCCCTTTAACATACCGTGAGAAAAAAACATTTCCTCAGTAATTACTCATAAAAGCAACAAAAATAAAGAAATGCTACTGATCAACTCATTTTTAATAAAATAATACATGCCAGCTTGCTAATTTAAGTTATAAAACTAGTTATAAAACTGCTTTTCAAGAAATAGCACTCAAAAGACAGCTCAAGCGAAACATCAAACATGTTAAGTTTTAAACCATCCTGCAAGCAGAGTTTCAGCCGCTTCCATCCAAACATGAAACTCCCGATTACCTTGATCTATAAGCTGTTTCTGTCACAGGCACTGAGTCTATCTAATAGGCAGTGCCTTTTCCATCTAACATAAGCTTTGCTACACGCCAATGAACTTTTTGCTGTATCGATGACAGATAGTTTTTTGTGGTACTTATCCAGATTCAGCTACAGTATTTGCCTTATGGCAGAACTATTAAATCTCCACTGAAGTTTTACTGTCCCAGGGCCAGGACATGCAAACACCATAACCTGGGCCAGAATAGTTCTGAAATTCACTTTTGAAAGTTACTCCTAATCGTAAAATGATTCTTAAACTGTCTCTTAAGCAGTAGGCCTTGGTAGAAATAAAATTACAACAAACTCTAGTGAATGTTTCTAGAAGTGTGCCTCACAAATTACAAAGGCAATTGTAAACATGAAACCTAATATCTACTGCATAGCTCAAATTCTCATCTAATGGGCTGTTGAATAATCTTTCTGTTAGACTGTCGTATTAAATTCTGTCGTCAGCAGGATATTCATATTTTGCTAAATGAGCCATAAAAATTGGACATGTAAAACAAAAACATTATATCCTATGACATTAATAAAAATACATCAGAAGAATGAATTTTAGTACAAATGAAACAATTGTATGGCATTGAATAAAAACATACTCATGTAAATAACTATTTTGCAGCTGTTTCTTACAGGCATAAATTTCTAAGATTACACATTATTAATCATGTCATATAGTAATATGTTTTACCACACCAGCAGAATATTATTGGTATATTTCATTCCTAAAACATTGTTGTGGCAAGTCTTACAATAAAAATAAATAAACAAACAAACAAAATCCCAGGGAGCTATGAGGAGGGAGACTTTGCTCCAGCTTATATAGTCTGAAAACAAACAAAAAGCCAGGAGGGCTTAACAGAGAGTTTCTGAATCATCACTGCTCTTTATCTATAATCACTCAAGATTAACTCAGAGAAAGACACCCCAAAGTCTTTCACTCCAAATTCTTCTTTCATAGGAATTACTGGGACACACATGCAGAAATGATTCCTTGCCTCATGCAAGGAAGGGCTTACAGCCCTTGTCTGTTAACAAAAACTTTTTAAAGGCCTGCTGACCAACCTGGGAAGAAATAACCACAGCCTGTTAATTTATTCCCTCCAGTCTCCAGCCTTCACCATAACCTTGTTCTTTGCAGAAGATAACCTGTTATTTAAAACATAACATTCTCACATGAAGAGAGAGGCTGTAAGCTCTCCCCCATCCGAGCCATTGTCCTGCATCTACCAGTTACCCCTCAATGAGCAGATTCAACAGAGGTTTGGCAAAGTGCCAACGTGGCAAGACAGAACAGAGCAAGTTCAATCTCTCTGTCAGGAGACTGGTAAGTCTCCAGGGTGGTGGAGAATACATGCAGCTCTGCTTCTAAAATGGAGTCGCACCCACTAAAGTAACATTCACACACCAATTTTGACTTCATTACACCTTGAGGTCAGCTTAACCTGAAAATATCAGGCATGCTAGGCTGCTGAGCACAGAAACAGGAAGTTAGGAACATATGCTTTTAAAAATTCAATGTGTAAGATAAAGCTGCCAAAGAATTTAATTCTATATAATACAAACCGCAGTATTTTACTAATGCTTTAATTTTCTTCATAGAAAGTAAGTACAGGGCATTAGACAGACTTTAACCTGTGTAAAAATATGGCTACCTTAAAAACACCTCCCAACTGAAACCAGTAGGTGCCAAAACATGGGCCAAAAGAAAGGAAGTTAACAAACGTGCTCCCCTCGCCCCCAATGAAAGTGCCTTTTAGAACAACCAAGTTAAGAGAAGAACTACATTTGTCATTTTTTCCCAAAACCAGAATTTGTTCCTGGTATCTCTACAGTATTCTCCACCACAACAGCCATTTTTATTTGTTCTCTCAGCCTCCTGCACTCTCTTGCACTCCTTTCTTTGCAACACACAAGAGATGAAGGCATACGCTGTCCTGTGCCCCAAGTCCTCTTGCTGCCCTGACCCCTGACTGCTCAGCCACTGAAGGAACCAACACCAGTGAGCAGCAAACTGAACTATGCTCAGGCACTATGCTACAGGGACACAAATTTTGACTTCTCTGCTTAATGGAGCAAGTTTAACAGAACTTCTATATTTTAACACAGAAGACCTTTACACCTCTGTAAGCAAAGGGGTTTAAAATTTTGAAAAATAAAACTTATGCTATCATATTTTTACTTGTGATATAGCACCAGCCAAGGACACTGAGGGTGGTGAGGCACTTGCCCAAGGGAGTTGTGGATGCACCAACTCTGGAAGTGTTCAAGGCCAGGTTAGATGGGGCCTTGAGCAATCTGTTTAGTAGAAGGTGTCCATGCCTATGGCAGGGGGGGGTTGGAAATAGGTGATCCTATTACTGGGAAGGAAGGAAGCAAAATCATAAGGTGACTCAAAAAACCTTCATATTCTTACAAAGCAATATTTAAAAGTGGCAAGTTTGGTGGTTAGTCCCACATTATAGGATCTGCTACAACACAAAACACCTTGATGAGGACAGTTGCATCAACTACAAGACAAAGATTGTACTACAGACTAGGTGAAGTCTGATACTGCACCAAGATCCATGGACTGCCTTCCAGAATAACAATAATAAAAGCCAAAGTTGCTGTTGAAACCATTAAAATAATCTATTTTGTTTTATCCTTGTACATAAAACAAGAAGGAAAAGACTGAAATACCTAAACAGGCTCATATCTGTGCAAGCATGACATCTGCTACCTGTTGTTTTAATGTTTGCTATCAAACCACATATTAATGTTACTGCTTTTGTTATTACTATTACTTTATTATTTATACTTACATAAAGAAAGAGTGTAAGGATCTCTTTTGGGAACATTCTCATTGAATTTTTTTTTTTGCCACTAAAAACTATTAGAAATTCTATACTTTTTCTGAGGAAAGAGTAGCACTTCACTACCAAATCCAAGTGCCAGAAAATAGTGGTTGAGGCGTCCCAAACAAGACAGTTACTCTTACATCAGAAGCTTCTATGCCCCACTTTGAGAAAACTTAATACAGCAGCAGCTACTTAGGAAAAACTACCAAATAATAAATGCCTCCACAATGAAGAGCAGAAAACTGTGCACAGATCCTTTACACTTCAGAAAGCTCAGGACAAGGCTGAGCCTATGTCTCAAAATTAACAGGGTGATGAAGTGGAAGAGGACTGGAGCACGGGCTTTTACCTTAGCATGCGCTCCCAAGTATATTGCAACGTATGTTATAGAGCAGTAATAGACAAGTTTCTTTTTAGTATCTTTCTACATGCTTTAAGAAGCACCCTGTCTTTCTTAATATTTCATGCCACCTATCACCCAAGTTAGTCTGGTATGTATAAAAAATAAGACAGTAAGAAATGTTTTCAATTTGACTTTGTTGAGAAATAGCTCTCAGCAAGTGAGTTTCATTCATAGAAAATGACCAGTTACTCAAGTCAGTAAGAAGGTTTCCTATTCTCAAAACCACTGGACAGGACAGCTGAACATGCTTCAAGTCTAAGACAACACATGTGGAGTGCTGGAAAAAAGTTTTGAACGGGTCAAAGGACAGGGATATATAAACAAGCCATGGAAGAGTCACAAACTTCACACCTTCTCCTAAAAAGCCACTCTCAAGATAAACAGAAGAAACAGAATCTCCCTGGACATTGATGGGACAGATGCAAACCAGAGAAGAATTCAACAGGATAAAGCAGGAATTCAGATAGACACAGAAGATCAGTGATACCTGAAACAACTCTTTCCCACATTTTCAAACTAATCCCATCTCCATTAGATCACAAACAAAGCACCAGAGACTGATTAGAGACAATTACAACTATTAATAATTAAATTTCACTGTTAAGAGAAAAATAAAGAGGCGATTCTTGCAGGTAGTAAAGTTTCAAGTGTTTGACCTGAATATAAACTCCACCCTACCCTCCTAATTTGGATTATTCCAGTCAGAGATTTCTCAGTATGATTAAAAACAGAAAAAAACCAAACAAAAAAAAAAAAAAAAGAGAGAGAGAGAGAGAGAGAGAGAGAGGAGGGGCTGACCACCACTTCAAAAGTCTGTAACTCTACACTAATACACAAAAGCTGCATATTTCTGTGCCACCCCAGAATCTCAGCTACCTTTAAGAAAACATGCAAGTGCACAACTCTTTCTCTGGTGAAGACAATTCTTTACATGTGAACTGAAAGAAGAACAAAGCAGCCTTCTGGAGACCTCTGGCAGACAACTATGGAGTTCATACTGCTGCTGCTAACAGGTAGTCCACATAGTTTTCTCCATTGTTATTAGGAAACCTGTAGCCAAGAAATAGCAATGAAAGTTGAGCAAATTCCTGCTACGACTGCACTGAAATACCTCAACAGCTCTGAAGCTAGGGACTAGCAACATTCCTTAGAAAGGAGATCCTCAAAATGAAAATTCAATACCAGTTCTCAGTATCACTACTGTAATCAACAGGAGACTAAAGTAAGAAAATAGGAAAGAACAATACATTTCTCCCTTCTTCTGGAAGAGATTTTAAAGTTTACCTATTATCTACTGCATGCACATAGGTAAACTTTAAAATTCATGTTGAAAAATAGAAATTACAATTTTCTTGCAATTCAGTAACAGTGAAGGAGGCAGAAAACAAGAGTTTCCACAATTTTTCTCTGGGGTAATAATCAACAGTACTCTCCATTCCCGCATGTTTAACATGCCTCCTGCTTTAAATCCAAATGAATTTGCCGATCATTTTTTATATTTTAAATGTGACTATCAATTTAAAAACACAGAAACTGCCACAGACACTAATCTCTAATCTTCTCCTCCTCCACATCAGGAAAGATTTCCCATGCAACAGAAATAATTTGTTAGTGTGAATTCCTGTATATTCGGCCCATAACTTTGAAACATCACTGTAAAATGGCAAATTCAGAACAGTTTTACCACTTTCACTTGCATCTAGATTAAATAACAACAATAGAGTACTTTCCACACTTGCATCAGTCCTGACACTTGAAGTGATCATGCAGGCCCAGTATATCCACGTATATGGGATCAACCATTAGCTTCAGAATGATAACAAATGCAGCTTTAAAAAGAGTCCATTATAGTCCTAGGGATCTTTTTCATATTTCCATTAGACAGTCTATACAATACAGCATAAAAAATTATGCACATTAGATACCCAGAACTGGACAAAAAACAGGCACTAGGTATGAATCACTACGTTCAAGAATGGTATTACCAGAAAGGCAACAAATCAATCATTCAAGGAACACCCTTCCAGAAAGACCATTTTGTTTTTAATGGAGAATAAAATTATAAAAATATTAAGAGGAAGCACTTTTACAGTAGAATGACAGACATATTTCTTCACATTAACATGTGTTATACTAAATGAAAGGAAAGGAGTATCTCACAGATGTGTGGAATCAAAACCAAAATTCTTAATAACTGTCATACTGAGAAGTAAATTATTTCACTTAACTGTATATTTATCTTAAGTCTGACTGATAGTCAACATAAGCATGACAGCACCAGAAATGTCTGTATCCATGTATGTATACACACACACACAAGTGTATGCAGGTACATATTTAACCAGCACAGTCTCTTACACTAGTTTAACTGGTGATAGATCTAATATCCATTTCACCCAGACTTCTTCTATTGTGCACATTTTAGGCAGGGATGGACAGAGGAATCCTTTGCCAGTCTTTGAGAAAGCACTTCCAAAAACATCAAGTAAACAATTTTTAGTTGATGGTCATACAGCCTTCAAAGGACTCCATGAAATACATACACTCAGACAAGTCATAGATACAGCTCTAGGCTCATGGTATTAATAACCACCATCGGGCAACAGAAGTTGCTGTATGCCCTACTCTGCATGCTTTCATCCCCCTTTTTACCCCCATTATACTTGTTTCACAAATCTGGCACTCTCGTGCTTGTCTAGCCTTTGGATAATGGTGCTTCTAACATCACTAGGTTGATCTAATATGCTACCTTCTCAGACTGTAGATTGCCAAAACCTCGTGTGTGTATAAATATTATGTATTTATAGATATTCTATGCCCAAACTTTTTTCCCCCATAAAAATCTCTAATAAGTACCTGTCAAATAACATCTGAAAGCCTTTTCCCTTTCCTTCAAATCAGTACAGATTTTACCAGCTGTTCCTAAATGTGCCCCAATATGACTGTCCCATTTGGACTTGGGCCACCCCCATAAATTTTTTATCACCGACACCTACACTACATTTTCTTCACATGTGGCTGGACACTTTTAGGGTTTCTATCGCATCATCAGTCCTAAAATGAACGTGTCCCCAAACAATGGGGAAACACAAAACCAGCTGATAACTCAGTTCACCCACTGTGGAACAATGAGGCTTCAAATGGAGATGCTATCCAGTGTTGTGTTGCTCCTGCTGTTGGAAAGAGAATTCATAAGCAGAAAAAGTGTAGATATTGCATATGAAATCCATCTTTTCTTAGCCACCTGTCCAGCCAGCAAACACTCAAGACAGTGTCTAGTCACACAGAAGACAGTGACTAGTCATCACCTTGACACTTTTAGCTGTCTGCTCTGCACAAACCTCACTATAGCCTGTGGAGAGTTCAGGAAAAAAATGGAGTGTCTGCATTTCAACACCAAATCCCTTAAAGGTACAAGGGAGGTAAAATGACAGCTGTTATTAACCAGAGTTTCTGAACATCAGAATTCCAGATTAATTATTCAAAACAACAAGCAGTATTTTGTCCATACAGAACATCTGGTAATAAAAAGCAACTATCCAACATCCTGCAGCAAGAGAAAATCTGCAAAGAGGTTAGGTTCTGTGCAATACAGGTACTGCAAATCTCCAGTGCTGAACTTATTTCTTACTTGAAAAACTCTGCTTATGAGGAGCAGTTAATTTCATTAATTTTTCTTTGTTATCATCATGGTAATTTGGCAGAATTTACCAGACTACTGGCCTATGCCATCAGGACATGTGCTAACAGCAGTTTCGCAAGACTACAGTGGTACATTTTCTGATGTATCAATGAAACTGTAAAGCCTTAAGAGTTAAAAATATTCCAATTTCAGGAGGCTTTTAGCATTATAATGAAAAGATTTATAGTGACATAAAGCCTCAAAACACCAAACCCGTATAACAAAACAAAAAAGTCAGGGTTTTATAAACCGCCAAAGGCTCCTTTCAAATGCAGGTAGTAAGGTTCATCACCACCTTCGTATCACAATTATAGGCATTACCCCTCTCCCAAAATTAAACTCAATCCCAAACCTTTACAGGAGCCTCTCAGAAGCAGGCGAAGACTCATTTCACGCTGGGGCCAAAGAATACGGGCTAGGCCGGGGCCTGGGAGCGGGCTGAGGGCAGGGCAGTGCAGCCCGGCCTCCCCGTGCCCGGCGGCCCCAGCGTGAAATGAGTCTTCGCCTGCTTCTGAGAGGCTCCTGT
>JAHLSL010000046.1:6664345-6687092 GCA_025920805.1 Petroica traversi
TATTTGTAGTCTGGCAGGGTAAATAAGGGTAGAATCACAGCTAGGATAAACTTGTATAGGATCAACCTGTGTAGGATGAAGTGCCTCTCTCTGACTGTCATTCTTCCAGCCTATTTCCTGGTTCAGTTTTAAGAAGTCATACTCCACAGTGGTTAATATCTTACTGGAGTCAGTATCACCTGCATTCTCTCCCTGTTGATCCTGCATGCCAGCTATTCCAATGAAGATGGACAGAGCTGTAGCATGACATCAGAGCTTTTCAGGGATTCTCAGGAGACTGGAATATAAATTCCAGAGATATGTAAGAAGACATTCACATCTGTGTAGAAGTCCAGAGTGCTTTGATCTTCTCAGTCTTTTTCCTCAAGACGAGAATGGCCTTCTGAAACATTATTTCCCTCTGTTAGAAGGATATGGATGTCCACTGCTATTTTTGAAGATGTCATTTACGTTATTTAATGGTGTATATCCTAACAGCACCAGTCCACATGAAGTACTGTTATACATGCATTAATTGTCAAATGCCAGAAGGTGTGCTTGGAAGGCTCAGACAAGGTGAAGTTTTCTTCAGAATTATAACTCAATTAGCCACTTATTTCATAAACCATATGAAATAAGGTATAAGAAATATTTGTGGTGGAGAGTGTAGCCTTGATGGAGTATGTAGAGAACCTTGATCATGTAAGCAATATGAGCCCTGAGATAGAGGAAGTCAAAGAAATTAAGAGTTACCTTTGTGTGTCCAAGGTTATTCTACATAAGGACATCTTAGAGGGAGGGGATGTTCTAACTCACAGTGACTTGTGAGATCTGTGGTATTTGTTAACAAGCTGTACCAATTTGTAAAATGGTCTATCACAAGCATTTGTTTTAACTTTAAAGATTCTCTTTATGCTCTTTGATAAATGACGATGTCAGTCATTATGTGTCCCTTTGATTCTTTCCAGGCGTGTATAATCCTTATCATTAGCTGCATGTATAAAAACAAGATGAATCTTGTTGCCATTGCCGTGTTATTCCTAATGGGTACCATTAGGTCATGTTCTTCTTCAACGAGATGTAGCTGTTAAAAGTCAGAGGCCAAGAAGCTAAGAGATAGTTGGGGTCAGGGAATGGCTGCTGCCACTGTGAGTCCCATCACAAGTCATTGGAGCTCTAATTAGGCAGTCATTCACATTAAAATATCAGTAGTATTGCTGGTTTTGTCAAAAGCTAAGGGGATCTTAACTACTGTGGGCATAACTGTAATGTGACTGGCCTGCAGATTTTTACACAAGTGGTTTATGCTGTGTTGGGTGTTATTGTCCTTTTTATGCTAAAAATGCTTGAGAGTCGCTTGAGGAGTTATTTGTCTTTTCTAGGAGCCTGAGACTCACATCAGCTTGCAAGCATATTGTGAACATATGTAAGCATATTACTCAGACAGTTTAGTGCTCAGAAGAAAGATAATGTTCCTTTTAATATTACGAAGACATTAATCTCCGTTTCTTTTTGAGAAAACCCAGTAACTTGTGATTAAATTTGCATAGTTTAATATACGGAACTCTGTAAATTTGTATGTAAATGACCTAGATCACAAGCACTGTTTTCTTTATTTTCAAACAAAATAAAGATAGAAAAACTGAACACTTGCCATCAGTTTGAAGATATATGTACTTTGACCTGGGGTCTATGGTTGCTAAAACAGTATGAAACTTTTAACAGACTGTTTAAATTATGGTTACCATATGAGGACATTTCAAGCAGAGCTGACCTGTTATTAATGTCTGTCCTGTTTGCTGCTGGGTAGTATAGTAGTTAAATGTATTGGTTTTCATAATAGAACAATTTTAAAGAGCTGTATCAGTTTTCATCATAAAAATTGCAGACTCTGTACCACCCATAAAGATGAATAAAGATTGTAATCATTCTAGGGAAAATTCAGCAAGTTAAATATAATCTTCTTAAGAGTAGATAATATAATTTAAAGAAAAGAAAACTAAATCTTATTCATGACTCTCAACTAGTTTTTCAGAAGCAAAATTGTCACTGAAATCATCATCATGACACTTGAAATGTCCTGTGAAGAAATTCAGTGTTGTAGAATGTTTCTTATTGCATGAAATTTTGTTGTTTTCATGCAGCAGAAGATTTTCAGATACCTTAGAACAATATATACCCTATCCTCATTTGTAGGACTGATTAGCAATATTTTCATAATTTGGGGGTTTTTTGAGTTATATTACTGTCTTAATTAGTTTATTTTACAGCAACTTGTCAGCTATCATTTCTTCCTCCCCAACAGGCAGACTCAACCTTCTTTTCAGAATCTCTTTGTCCACTTTCCTCCATGTGGCTCCTGCACTAAATGCAATCCTTCAACTTCTGTCATTGCTCATTCTTCCCTCAGGCTCCTCCAAAGTCCTTTCCTCTGGCTCTTTATTTTCATTCAGTTTCTGTTTTTCAGCTTCTTTCCACCTAATCTCTCCATACCAAAATCCCTCCCATGCTTCCAACAGAGACTTCTCCAATCCTTTTTGTCCCACAATTGCCACCTTATTCTTGCCTTTTGTTGTGCTTCCCTCCCACTGCTGCTTCTGCTATATTAGTTTGTTAGGATCCATGATCCATATTCAGTAATGGAGGATAGTGTTATCTGAAATTTAGCTAGATGAGTAAAAAGAAAATCTTGCCCTTATTTCTTGAGGATATTTTCCTCAATGCCATGACTCAGTTTGGTATAAAAACACATTCTTCTCTTATGTATTAGCTAACACATGTAATTCTGTTTTTAAAAATGTTGCATACGTGCATATAAGACTGAAACAGCATGCAAAACAAATTTCATACTCAGTGCAAAGAAGCTCAACCAAAACATAATTAATGCAACACAATGTTTGAGATTTTAAGCCAACAAAAGCCAGACCATTTAGAGCTAAGGTTCCCATAGCAACCTTATTCTGTCTCCTCCTGTGTCTGTGTGATAGGGTCTTTTTTTTACATGACCACATATTGCTAGAGAATGGGCTGCATTATTCCATAAATAGAACATCAGTTTAATAGTGAGTTAACTGCACAAGGTTTTGTCAAATTCTGTGTCTTCAAAAGAAGTTATATCATTGTGGCTTGTAGAGCTACTATACATAAATAAATACTAGAAAAAGAATTTACGTAAGCTGCAACATGTTGTTGCAACATGATTAACATAAATCCTGCCTGCAAGTGAATTTTTGGCATGTTTTTAGTTTCCCAGTTATCTATTTGCCTGTGTATGATGGCTAAATAATTATGGGAAAAAAATTGTTGGTGTTTCTTAAAAAAAATACAAGGAGACTCATCAATTATAAGTAATTATATATCAGAGTAGGCAGCTACATAGAAGGAACGTAGGAATTCAAAAGGGGCAGACTTCAGGGCCTGAAATCATTGCATTTAACTGTAAGCACTTAAAAAAGGGGGCCAAAGTTATTTATACACCTTGCAATTTCTCTACAATTTAGGGAAGTAGAAGAGTGTCTCAAAAAAATAATTCAGTCCTCCTGAGATGTGATGTGCCCTCTGCCTCTCTTACTCCACTATACAGTAGGCCTGGAGAAACCAGTCAAGATTCCTTTGCCTAATTTGTTGCTTCAAGTAGGATAAATCCAAGCTGTGTTGTCCCACAAAAATGAGTGAGATTTTTAAATAATTCTGAGTACCTAATGTATTTTACAGGTTAGATCCAGGAGTCTCCCCAGACTGCATTGATACCAATGTCTAATCAATGATTTCACTTTCACTTGACAGTTCGGATGTGTTCTGGATTAGATAGGACAATACAGATCCTATTTCGAGCAGAAACAAAACAGTACTTTGATTATTCAGGGTTTGCATGACTGCAGAAAGACAAATTATACCTTATTTTACCTAGTATTGAAATGATGCAGACAATAATTCCTGATTTATATATAGAGACTGTTGGAAGAACTTAACTTCATTTATGTGTGTATTTGAACCAGCAGACATTGATAACATTGATTCAACTCTTTACATTCTTCAGTTGTGACATTTTTGATACAGGACTGTCTCAGAGAACCTAGAAATATATTTTTACAGGTATTGGATAAGGTTCCTCCACTCATGACTTGATTCTGCCCTGGATGCTGGGTCAGGCATTGCTGCTCAAAAGTAATCAAACTCTAAGTTTTTGTTGGATCTGGATGCAGGAGAAAAGTTGAGATCCCTGGTATTTTTTTTTCTTCACCCTTGAAATGTGTGTTTAGAAATTGGAAGTTCTATGTGGCACTGATATAAAACTGTGGCAAACCAGATGGCAATCTGGTCATTTGGAAATTATTTTAAAATAAGGATAATATAAAGAAGAAAAATGCTACCAACACAAAAGAGAGAAATGTCATCCATTTCCTCAGCTGGGCTGCAAAATATGTCTTTCCATATACAGTTTCTTATTAAAAAAGACCTATAAAGAAGACCTGGTTAATATTTTTATGGTTGTTAGAAGCAAAGTGGGTGGATACTGCTGGCATTTAACCACTGTTAGCTCTGAAGAAATCTGACACTCAACAATTACAAGACTGGCAAATCCCTGAAGTATCTGCTTTCCTGTAATAATATATAGACAACAATGAGACAATGTGTCCAAATAAAGGTGGGTAGCAGTCTGCAATATTGAACAGTTCCCCATAGATATGGTAATGAAAAACTATTCAAATAATATCCTCTTTCTCACAGGAATGTTACAAAGCAATAATCCCACTGTGCTCTGCTGGATTAGACTTTGTAGGAACTAGTATCATTTAATTGTAAAATCGTAATGGAAGATAATAGTGAGAGAAAGTTAAGATTTTTTTCACCCAAACAGAAAAGCAAATGCATGAAATCCTAGGGATCTGAATGCCCAGAATGAGAAGCTTTCATCTACACACAGTTTGGTAAGGCAAAGTGAGGAAAAATAGCTCAGATGAAAACACGAGTAGAAGCATAATGGGGAAAAAGCTTGAGAGTTTGAAGTGTACAAGTGTGTGACTGCTGTTAGAAGTCAAGGCTTATATGTCAGAGAGCAGCATGAAATGGTACCTGATGCTATGAACAGCACACCCTGGGAAGTACAGTCTTGCAAATTCTCTTAGGTAAATGCAGAACCAACAGGAATATTTGACCTCCTAATCAGTTTGTCCTCCTGGTTGAAACAGCTGAAGACATTCTGTCTAGTGATAACCTGCATGACAAAGTCCATGGCCAACAGCATATTATTTCTTCTCCTAAGGCAGGAATAACTGCAGCTCCTCACTGGGAAGGAGAGCACCCCACTGTCAGCCTCTGCTGGTGTGTGAGGAATGCCATTCTTGTGAGGTGGCTGTATCCTCTGACAAGAACTTCAGTAGCCCTGAGGGTCCTCAGCAAAAAGTGTTGTTTTCTTATGGGGTTTTAGGTTGGTTATATTTTTTAATTTTTTCACACATAGTTACTTACAGGCTCATAGCAACTGCCTGGAGAAAGTGAATTTTGAAACAGGACAAGGAACTATCTTACAAAAATGACCTGTTTGGGGAGCCTTCTGGTGGGATTTTCTGGTGCAGGTCTGGGTCATGTCCAGTCGTGGCAGCTGCCCAGCCTCACCTCTGCTGCTGCCTTGGTGTCCAGCAGCTGGAGGGGTACAAGAGCCCTGAGGGTACAGCACTGCCTTCCTCCCCTCCTGGAAAGTTGGGCCACCCCTCAAAGTAGGGCTCTGGCATTGCTCTGCTCTGGCTGCTCCTCGTTGATGGAAAAGGTGGAGGAAAGATGGCAAGATCTTTGGCCGAGGGCAAAAATGTGTTTGCAACCATCTAATGAAACCTGGGGTTACTTCTAAATATAGACACTGTGTCACTGGTTGCCATGTTACTTGAAGAGAGCAGTTTGCAAATCTAGTGAGCATAAGCATTTTTTTCAGTTGAAAACTCACAAGCCTTTTGTTTTTTCGTAGGCAGCTGGTCAAACAATTCTTATTTTGCTCAAGCTATTTGTTATGAACTTCATAAATATCAACATTTCCCTATCATTATTCATTGTGTACGGTATATATAAAGCATATTGGTCATAGCATTTATATTACTGTAAATAAATATATTAGCCTCCCAATACTTAGGTTGAGATATGTATATGATCCTAGTATTGAAAACAACAAATGTATTTCATTTCTAAAAAACAGTAGTAACTCATAAGCAAAAACTGTACCGAAGAATATGTTAAATTACCCATAATTTATATGTACCCGTAAGAAGATGTACCACCAAGGGTAAGTGCAAAGAGATAGTGAGCTTTATTGTCATCATTTGCCTGACTTAGGCCATGAAAATGTTCTTGATGCTTTTACACTCCAGGTGGGGTGTACCATCTGCAGGACATCAGCAGCCATAATGCCATGGGAAGTGTTACTGTGTAAGGTACCACAGAACTGTTTTGGAACACTGTAATGGCTTTCTTATACAGATCTCTTTGGTTTAAGCAATAACCACCACTTCTCCTTAGATGAAGTCAGGAAAATTTTGTGGATGCCTTTCATCAGAATTTAGGATTAGTTTTCTAGAGATCAGTAATTATCTGAGGCATGCCTACTTCTTAACTGGACCTTTTGGTGCAATAATTGCTATTCTGTACAATGATGTAACTTTTAAATAAGTTGTTTTCTCATAGATCCAAACACTAAAGATCAGCAATGGGGTATCAGTGCTGTAAGGTAAATTAGCCTGGCACCCTGAGATAAATTAACACTTAGAAAACTACTACTAAGAAAGCTAAGAACAAGCAGTCAGCAGGGGAGAGGAAAACCCAGTTTAACTCTTGCTTAATTTTAAATTGATCACTAGTACCAAATCTTGAAAGATGTTGGTAGAGGTAATTCATTCAAGTTTCAGGCAGAAGTAGTTGAATGCAACAACTCTTGCTCACAATAGTGAGAACAAGGAGTCAGTAGATCCTGAATTGGGAGGGGGAAGATAACAAGAATGAGAATACATGATAGACAGCCAAGGGATCCAAATAAAGCTTTTAAGTCCTTCATCAGGACCTGCTAGTGAATGTTTTGGAGAACCAGACAATTTATTTGGCAATTAAAGGTGAAGTCAGAAAATCGGTACTTGGTCTTACTTTATGTTTTTAAGAGGTGGTTGCATATACAGATAATACTCACTGATGTTTGAAGAATGTGTGGATGAAGCCAGGTATTATTAAGAACAAAATATCTCACATACATGCAATCTCAAAATATTTATTCTTAGAAGTAAGAATTCTCCTATTAATTCCATTATAGAAATAAATGCCTATTAGAGCTAGCTGCCCCTTGAGAAGTCAATCTTTGAACTATTCCAGCTTCTAATGCCTTAAAATTCTCCTAAAAATTAAGAAATACAGTTATCCTCACTTAAAGAAACATAAGCACTGACAGGATTTGTCTTTCATGTTTTCAGATGAATGCAGAACTGTAATCTACACCTAAGCAGGAGCTCTGTCATTCTTTTATGTTTAATGGAGAGAAATAAGCACTTCTAAGGTATGATTCATTTGAGATATATTTAGCTATCTACCTTAGAATAAGATGAATTGCTTCCTTAAATCTACTGTTTCTTTTCATTTACTATGAAGGGTATCTCGGTGTCTAGCTCAGATGGAGATTTCTGTAGTGTAGGAGTCCCTATTTGAATAGATAAATTGTATCCTGACAGACTTAGGAGAAATACAGGCTGGCTATCTGAGTTCCTGAATAACACATAAATTCCTACTCTTAAAGAAGCAAATACTGGATAATGTTAGATTTTTGTGTCTTCTGCAATTGTCTCAAGATTCATTTAAATTTTTATTCCTTTCCTCCCTGATTTTTCTGAGCAGCTGTAGGACTGAGGTGAACTGCCATGAAATATGCCATGAGTTACATGAAGGTATTACTGTGGGCATGATAGCTCTCTGATGGGTTGATAGGTTACAAGCTGAGGCCCTTTGACCCTTATCACTGTGGTGGAAGAGAGACTCTTGGGCAACACTCACAGCCTTTGTAATCTCTTCTATTTTACATATAAATAGTCTTCCCCTCCCTTCACTGCCTATGATGGCAGTGACAGGATATTTGACTGCAGTCAGTCTCATCTCCACTTCTTCCTAAAGTGTAAATTGGCATTTGAAATCTTTCATGATAGAGGATGAAAATGTGATCACCTTGCAGACAAGTTGATGGGCTTGCTTCCCTGTCTTCCCCAAAGCAGTGATGCCTCTTTGTTAAAATTTACACCTCTGACTGTGTGGGAGTATAATCCTGAGCACTTTTACATTGCACAACACATTTATATTTTGTAGGTCTAGTGATATGTAGTAATCTTGGTTATAATAATAAATTAAGCTTGGCTACACCCAAACACCTTCAATCTTCCAGGACTAGCTGGAAAGCAAGGGGGTTTATTTTCTTCCATATTTCTGTACTCTTACTGCAACAACAAGTTGTCCCCTAAGGCTTTTGGACACTGATTAATGTTCAGAATAAGTGAAAATGCCAGGCTGTGATAAGACAGAGTCCTTCTGTGCCAGTGCTGAAGGCTGATTCAGCCTCACACCGCAAGTGCTCTGTGCCAGCTGAGAGTGCCTGAGTCCAGGGCCTGGCTTGGCCAAATAACTGTGCCACTGAGCAGCCTGGTTAGCCCTGGCATGGCACGACCTTTACTGCACTCACATGTGTCTTGATCAGCACAGAACAAAAGCAGAGGGGGCCCATCCAAAATAACCACATAGGCAGAGCTGCAGGACACTTCCATCTGTTTTTCTGCAGAGCAGCTGCACAGTCTGCTGCTCACCTGATTAGGATTATGACTGTGTAATAGGGTAGATCATTGCATGTAAGTAAAATAGAGAAGACAGAATGATGCCTTGGAATTGGTGAATTTTTAAAGCTATTCATTCCTTCTTCCATATATGAGCTGATTGAATACACAGCTCTAAAGAAATGAGTGTCCAGTATTCTAGATAGGAAGAATAAAAACTTGGTGTTATACTAGTGTGACTAGCAATTTTTAAACTTGCAATCAGACTAATTGATATTAGAAGATGTCTGATAGTGGGCAAAGGATATTATGTACAGTCATTGGAGTATAGTAAGACTGAAATTCTCCACTAAGTTGGCTTTTACAAAAATGATGTGTTAAGCTCCTCAGGAATTTCAAGTGACAACTACAGCTCTTGCAGTCTGCATCTGTAATCATTCTCCTTATTTATTAGCTTCATCCCTTGCTGCAGAAACAGCTATATGACATTTTCCCTTTACTGTTATCTCCTGAGAACAGGGAACTTAGACCAAATTCTTTCTTACCCTGTGTCATACAGATATCATTTTACTCATGGTAGCAGTAGCTTTAATCAATTTTAGTTAAGATTTCTCTCTTTTGTCATCTCTGGAATGAAAATTTTTCAACTCATGAAAATGTGTTGTTATGGCAATGTTTTATAATGCTGACCTATGCATTTGAAGAATGTAGGTACAACATCTTAAACTAAGAAAAATTTATGGTCTACTTGTCTGTGCTTCAGAATAAAGTGGAAGACTGTCCCTCCACAAGATGCTCCAAAGTAAATTAAAGGATTATGTTAATTTGATTTTTCATTCCCTTGTAAAGTTGAAACTGAAGAATGACCCTTCAGTTTTTGAGGGAGCATTCTAATTAGTGAGCTGAGGAACAGCTCATAAATATGTCAATAGTTAGGTAGTCTTGGCTGTCTAAACCATATTCGTACAATAATAAAAGAGCAAAGCTCCTTAAAAATTACTTTGTCACCTTTTCAATTCATGCTTTTGGAAATACAGTTTTAGGTAGATGAATTGCAGCTGAAAATATTTCTTTTTTTATGAAGCTAGTGTTGTCCAGATCGTGCCATTAACATATAATGACCCCACCCCTGCCCCATCTTAACAGTCTTTATCTTAAAAATAGGCTACACTAACCATGAAAGTATGTATGAACATTTCACTCTTCAGAAGAATTTGCAAATCTTGTAAAATACCCTGTCATATCAGTAAACTCTGTGACACAAGGGACCCGGTATTAGGATAAAAGTAGCCAAATTGGTATAAGGCATGAGGAGGTATGGCTCCAGTGACAAATCTCTTCTATGCCTGGCGTTTAGAGGGTGTGTATTGACGGGCTTTTAGCAGCCTGTATTTAGTCATGCTGTATTTCAACAATAGCATGAAGAAGCTTTGAGGTAGCCGGATAACTTTGATTCGAGTTCCACCCACTGAAGTCACAATTAAAATTTTTTATCGGGAGGACCCCAGCTTTTATTGATGTAGCAAATTCAGTTATTCTGCCACAAGGGGGCAGATAAATGCTGTGAACTCTGACTTTCCCCAGCCCTCCAGCAGTCAGCGGTGCCAGTCAGCAACGTACAGGAGAGTGTCCGCAGTCATCACTTGGGAATGCTTTAAACACATCGTTGTCTACAGTCTGATTTCCTTATCAATAACGAATGATAAGGGGTTTATTTAAATAGTTCAGCCACAAAAACGAATGCTCATTCTGGGGGATTGTATTTGTAACTTTTTAATGCAAACAGTATATTGTCATGGATTTTCCATTCCACTCACTACTCACACAGTGTTCAGTCGACCACTGCAAATTATTAGCTATTGTCACTTCTATAACTTTTATTAAATTCTCGCTTAAGTGAGAAAGATTTGATTAATTAAAGCTTGTTTTCAAAACTTCAGACTCACAGTTTCTGGTAATCACGTATTAATACTATACATACAATGCAATACATATGTTGTACCCTTTAAAAATAAAACTTATTTATGAAGATAAATTAAACCAGTACAAATTTAGTTTCATAAATAAAGCTTTTTCTTAAAAAACACATATATTTTTGTCTCTTTTAAACTTGTTATGAATTCAGAGTAACAGCATCCAGAAATATTTATGTTACAATTAGACCTCAGTATGTCACATATTACTGAAACAGGAATAGGGCTCCATCTTACAGATTTGTCAAGATAAGTCTGTGCTCAAGACCTTAAACAATTAGTACATGCTAGTCCCTAAGTCAAATGAGCTGTTAAAGGATCTCTGCAATTTTGACCTGTACCAGAGAAAACCAGTAATCATGCCATTGAATTTCATGCACACTTTAAGGAGAAAAACAATTCTGTTAAAATTCTGTCGTAGCATTAGACTATTTTCTGTTCTGAGAAGTTTTAGACTAAACTTGCACTGTAGTCCTTTCTTGGGCAAGCCTTTTTAGAATATATTTGTGTTCTAAAGTGTACCTCATCTTAAATATCTATATTCTAGGAAAATAAATATATAAAAAATAAGTCAGTAAATTAAGGAGCTGCTATAAGGATAAAGATAAAAGCATTTTCCACTTTAACCATGGGACATGGATCATGTAACAGAATCTCTACCAGTGACACCTGCTGAAAAGAAAATAGATGAGAGATGATGAATCAAAATACACCTAACTGCACTTCAGGAATGAATTTCACTAAAATACTCTGTCTGCTAGACCTCAATATGAAGGTCTGTACAGATTCTTCTATCTGCAAAACTCTTAACAAGCAGGTACAGTTTTAAGCACTTGCCTCTTAAGCATGTGCAAAATGAGATCATTCAGAAGGTTACAGTTTGATAACAAATACTGCATTTACACTGTAAAAGCAGCCCATCTTCAGAAGTATCGGGTCTTCTGTGTAAGAAAAGATGAAAAAAAAAAATCTTATTTTTAGCAGAGTGGCAAGTAATCTTTACAAGATGTTTTTTTCCTGAAACAAAATATCTCAAACTAAATAAAAATAACCTGAGTCTGAAACTGAGATTACAAGTAGAAAATGTTAGCTCAGATGTTTAAGGTATGAGAAAGTATAGGAAATAGAATCTAGCTGGTAATTTCACATGATATACATAAATATACACATATATATATACATACACTCACACCTATATGTATATATATGTGTATGTATATATATATGTGTAAAATATATAGACATATAGTGTAAAATATATAAATGTAGTGAAAAAACTGTCAAAGGTAATGGCGTTTGGTTAAAATATTTGACATTTTAGATTCTGATGATAAAATCAAACACAAACTATTTAAATGGGATTATATATCTTTATATGTATAAATACAAATCCTCAAATGTCTGGGTTTGGTACAAATGAGCCAATGCCATAGATCTCTTTTCTCAGTCTGCAAGCCTTATGTGCATGGGATGAAGTTCAGAGTGGTGATTATTCTAAGATCAAGTGACAGGCATTACAAAGCCTTGTTGAAATTTATGCTTTATTTTTAAAAGAGAAAGATGTCAACTCGCCTTTGCCTTTTTCTTCTTAAGAACAGCCTTATTTACGTTTCCATAATTGTTATGTAGACTTCCTGTATTTTTAAAATCTCTATGGCAATAGTTAATGAGAGAAACAGAAATGTAGTTATTATGCCAAATATTTATTTCATGCTGCCATTACTCCTACTTGTAAATCTGGTGTGAACTGACCTTATTCATTGTGTCCAGGACATTATGCAAGGGAAAAATATGCATAATGTTGTTGTGGACAGTACATCCCACACTTAAACAGAATCAAAGTACTCTTTAACACATTTCTAGAATCCAGCTAGAGATACAGACCAGATGGGAATCCTGCAGCACACTGTGTTTGCAAATTTCAGTGCATCCTTTAAAATCTTTCTTGATGTGAATGGACTTTTTACTTCCTATGCACTTTTAAACATCATTCAGGATGTGTATCTGATCTTTTCTCTTCGATTTTGTTTTTAGTAACAAAGTAGAATGACCAGAAACTTTTGGAAAACAGTGACAAAGGTGATGGTAAGGAAGTGATTTTTTTTTAATTCAGTTTTATATTGTAGTATTTGTAGAATTAAAATGTTGGAAAATTAATTTTGAATCTTAATTCAGTAGAAAAATAAAATCTATTGATCGATATATTTTCAAATATTGACCTCATGTCCAACACAGTGAAAGAAGACCTAATGTAATTTATGATGTTGTTGAAGGTTGTTTGACTGGATTTTTTGACAATATGTACTTATATATACATATGCATATGCATATATATAAGGTGCATGATAGTAAGATATTTAGTAAGTTTATTACAGTTGGAAAAAATAGTTTCATTTCTGATTTTTAGGAAGGTATTTTTATCACTGTTTTACAGCTTTTGTGGCAAAATTTCTACAAAAAGAGAGCACACAACTGAAAGGGATTTGATTTGATTTGATTTGATTTTGAATTTGTTTTGTTTTGTTTCTCTTTCTCAAGAACTATTTTCATATTTTGCATTATGGTTCCTATATGTTCCCCATCCTGGAAACTGTAATGCATGTTTAATACAAATTTAGCAGTTTTAAGTAAACAAAGACTGAAGCCCTCTAGTACCACTAGATGTCATCCTGTAGTCATTGAGGATGTATAGAAAGGAACAGGCTGCTAACAACCCATACAGGTTACCTGAAAATTGGTAGAAAATTGAAAATAGGTGCACTACAACAAATATTTTTGGTTACGAGTAGTAATGAAAGCATCTCATACAACTTTTAAAGGTATCAGTGTAAGGCCAGAACATAATATATTTGAATATTGTTTTTGTACAAGCATACCAGTAATTGCTAGCTTATTAACTCAGACTGGCAGTAAATACACACTTTAAATTAGTTCTGAGATATTTAATAATATTAAAAGTGAGGACAGATGACAAAGGCATTGTGAGTGCAGTGCAGTCAAATAATCTAAGGTTTCTTCTGCAGTGCTACCATTTGTATCCAGTCTGATTTACTGCTACAGATGGGTTTCACTTAAAACCCTGGAGAAGAATAACTCCAACGTCTGATGATGTTCAACACTCATTTCCAGTTAGGAATTTTGCAAATGTTTCCCATATTTAGAATGAGACTAACTCCTGGAACCAATTATTTGTAACTTTTACTGTGCTTGAAATCCAGTCTCAGACCCAAAATTTGCTGCCTCAGTGTATCTCTACCAAGAGTACTGTGACCCCTGGGACTTTTTTGACAAAGCCTATTCAGTTTGCTATTTGCTACAATGGCTTTTTAATGAGAGAAAATATCCATGAGAAGCTACTTTTCCAGTGCTTCAGTTCTGCAGAGAATGCCTGTAACCCAAAGGCTCATTTTTCAGTAATGGCCCCAATTCTCACCACAGGCATAGAGCTCTTGCTGATTCACCTTTGTCAATTAAAGCAAGTTTAGCTTTTTAATCTCTGTCATGAATTTTGATAAGAATTCGAATTTCTCTTAGCTGTGAGTCTTGTTTAGATATGTTTTTAGTTTAAATTCATAAAAAAATCTTATGCCTCACTTTCATTAAATTTCCTATTGGTAATGGTGCCAGCAGGGAGTGGAGAGTCTTCAGGTCTGTTCATGGTGGAAATCCTCAATTTGTGGCATTAGTCTCTTCCAGATCCAGGAGGCTCTCAAAATTTGAGGGCAGCTTTTTTAGTGAATGCCTGAGTAACCAAACCCATAAGTGGATCACTACAGGAAGAAACTTTCTATCTTGTATGCTTTTTAAGATTTGTCATTAGAGCATGTAAGCAAAAGGCATAAAAATATATGTCATTTTGAATTTAATTCTATTCAGGATTAACCTAATAATTTTTTATTCAAATACAGATATAATAAACATATTTTGTTATTTCACCAATCTCACTCATTCCCTCTACACTGGATAGAATCAGCTGTATTTATATATTATATATATATATATATAAAATATGCAAGTGTATTTCATATAGCCTTCATAGGTTAGTCTGTCTGCTACCAACTTAGGTCCGACTGAAGTAGTTTATTTCTCTTTCTTTCTTTCTTTCTTTCTTTCTTTCTCTCTTTCTCTCTTTCTCTCTTTCTCTCTTTCTCTCTCTCTCTCTCTCTCTCTCTCTCTCTCTCTCTCTTCCTCCCTTCCTTCCTTCCATCAGTCTGTTTGTTTGTTTTGGGGGTTTTTTTGCATACACTAAGATGTAACGTTCTTTATAAAAATCCAATATAAATAAGGCTTTAATCAGAGTCATTAATTTTTCCTGAGATAACAGGGATGCTTCCAAGAGGTTTTGGTATTTTGTGTTATGCCCTTTCTTGTTTATACTGGCTTCAGCTGATATAAGCATGACTACAGAAATAGTTTACATCAGGCTCAAGTTCAAGTTGAAAAGATGGGTTGAAACTTGGAGAAAAGCATTTATCAGCTTAGCTAAGTACATATCTCTGTTGACCTACTCAGTAGGTCTCAGTAGTCTACACTGTCTGTGGCATGGTTTTCTGCCTAGACAGAAAAGCTGAAGAAAAAATGGAAAACATAAGACTGCTTAATATCATAAAAATGGAGAACAGAAAATTAGCTGTTTTAGATACCTGTTTGAATGAAAACTTCAGATTAGTGAAAGAGTTGCAGATTAGCTACGTGGGATCCCAGAGCAACAAGTAAAGATGGGAAGGGTAAGAGTTGTGTAACCTATTTTCAGATAATCTGAAAATAGGTTACACAACTCTCACCCTAACCTCAGCATACTACGATCAGTGGAGAGAAAACACTTTTAGGGAGTGATTTCACCAACTGTATTAGCAGGAGAGGAGCTGTGCTTTAGAAGTGCTTGTTTCTCTCAATAGCACAGGGACATTGGGTAAATAACTCAAAAGCATATTAGTACAACTGAATCCTAAGGTGACCAGAATGTACATGACCTGTGTTATGGATATCATAATGTGATGATGGGGCAGCTCAAATCAAAGTGTGGGGGAAAGAGCCTTCTTAGCCCTCCTTCCTGTAGAAACTCCTCAAGCTTTGCTTGGAAAACATTTTAAAACTGATAGGAATTTGTTACCAAAGAAATGTAGAAATAAATCAAGGAGTTTTTAGCTGCTTTATTGACACCTCTCTACATCTACAACTATATAATATATAGTTATCTCGAGCTCATTGTGGATGTGTTTTCCTTCCATTTAATGTAAAGTTCATTGGCTGAAGCCCAACGTCACAAAGAGTCCCACAAAGTTTTGTTAGATGAGAGTATCTAATCTGAAGTGTTTTCAGGTATCAGATTTCTCACAGATGCACTCCTTGTATGAAGGGCAGTTGTGGGGTTTCTTTTCCTGGACAGTATTAAAATTAAGTATTTCTGCGTAACCACTATGAGCATCATGAAGTAGTCTCAGAGCTGTGGGATAGAGTTTAAGTGTCATTTTCATATTACAATACACTGAAAAGTTGCAATATGAAGTTTGTTAAATTGATGGAGCTAGACAAGCAACAAAAGTTAACCAAGGGAGTGCCATGCTGTTTTTTTAACAAATAGTGCATTGCTGCTTTAACAGGAGGTGTAGCACAGAAAGAATCAGAAGCTTTAGAAGCTGTGGGCAGTCTGGGGGAATGTGTATCTCTGTGATTCCATTTTTTGCAAAGGTCAGGCAAAGGCTGACCTCATTTTGTTGGTAGCTGGCAACAGAAGACAAACCTGTTTACGTTCCATAGGAATTAGTGTCTTGATTGTGGTAAAGTCAAAGAAGAAGAATTTGGGAGGGTTTGCTCATTAGTGATTTTCTGGACAACATTTCAGTGATCCTTTTTTTCCTTCTATATGCTTCATCTCATCTATTTTTATTTTATTCAAACATTATAGAAAAAAAATTGTCTTTGTTTCTGAAGTTGTTCTTCATAAATACAGTTTGCTATACCTGTGCTTGTGTTGTTACAAAGAAATTCTGTAATATTTATAAAATTCTAATTTGTGAAGACAACTATGTTGAAGAATTATTAAAAATGTGTTGAACTTATTCTGCTGCCTTCTCTTGAACTTATTTATTCATTGAATAAACCTGAAGTGAGATCTGAGATCTCAGAAATATTTATATAAAAGAATAGAGAGGTATTGATATTCAGTTCTATAAATTGGTTTGGAGTTTATTTGAACCACATATTTTTTGACTAGATTTTGTAATTTGTGGAATCTCTCAAAAGTACAGATCATAGCATTTGTGGAGTAACCACTTTTCCCATACACTCTTGTCATGTATCCAGGAAAAAAAAATCCAGAATAGAATAATAGGACATGCCCTAGCTAGGATTAAATTAAAAAAACCAGGTAATCAGTGACAACAAAAACAGAGTGACTAAACAGTCAGATGGTATTCTCTAAATTCCCTCCAGCTTCTGTCCATGCCCTGAAGACAATAGTGGAAGAACTTCTTCCCATGGTGCCTCTGTAAATAAATGTTTTACTGGTTTTGATGGAGAGAGACCTCAAAGTAAGGGGATACTACTCTTTACCGGGAAGTGAATCCCTTTTTCTTTAGGATGCTGTATTTTCCTAGGGGTAACTAGTCTTGCCTATGTCCTTGCCAGCACAGCAGAGGCTGTCTCTGTGCACTCAAGTGCTGCTTGTAACTTCAAACTCTGGCCATCCTTTGTCTTGCCTTTCTAGTTTACTACAATCAGCTGCTGATAACTTCCTTAAATTCAGGAGGAAAAATGTCCAGTAGGGAGCTGGTGAGGTACTGCATCCTTTCCTACCATTCTAATAAAACTTCTTATATGTAAATGTCATTCTACACCTATCTCAGTTCCACCTAATTTGAGATCAGTAATCTGACTGTCCAGGAGTTCTGTATAGATGACCAACTACATTCAAGTGCTGTGTTTATCCAGGTTTGCTTTGTCCCATCAGTTTTAGGTCTTCCCAGGGTGTGAAAGGCCTGTGATGTGCTGCTGTACCCACTTGCCACTACTCTGACTGTGCTGCTGCCTGGTGCACCCCATTATCCCTAAGACCGACTCCAAAAATGCACACAAGCAAATGCCAAAATGGTTATTTTCTTTATTTTTTCCCCTATTTTTAATGTACTTCCATAAGGAATGTAGAGAATATTTTCCGTTGTAGTTTGAGCACAGTGATTAGGCTGATCCTATGCATGGCAAGATGTACAATGGTTGCATGTGTGGAATCAGATGGAAAGCAAGCACTCTGGCTACTGTTCACTTTTACTGGACATGGAGATGGGCTGTCCATCCTTTCTGCATTCCTTTCTGTTGCTTCCTTCCAAAAACAAAATATTTTGAACACAAAATATTTGCACAATATTTTGGCCCGTTAGAGAGGAATGGTGCCTTCAGATGGGTTTCAGGTTCTTGAGTTAAAGTCTTTCCCTCTGGAATGAGTAAACCTAAAGTCTTTATAGTAATCAGTATTCACAGGCAGCTACTTCCTAAAATGTAATGGTTAACTGGCTTCTATTATCAGGACAGGAATCTAGTTAAAATCCCTTACTAATTTACTTTATTATTTCTCATCATATTTCTCTTCTGACATTACAATAATCCATGAGCATCTTTCACTTTAATGATTGTTGAAGTGTTTGAAGCAATTTAAATGTTTGAAGGCAAATTGCTTTGTTATGTGTGTCTATAAATATGTATGAAAAAATATAAAATCCCCTTGTTTGCAGCTCAAATTCAATCTTGGTGGCCTCCTCTTTCTCTGTGTGACACCTCCTATTGTTGTTATGCATGGTAGAAGTAAATCTCAATGCAGGTAAAGGCTTGAAACTCACACTCCTACAAAAAGTGTTTGTTAATCTTGGATTTGGAGAGACATTTACCAATGTGTGTCAGCGGGCAGTGTAACCCAAACTGATTGCACAAACCAGTTGTTTATGTCTAGTTAGGTCCTTAGACTGCCGTCATTGCTGAAACTTCTGCACCCTTGCTAAAATATATTGGATGCACCCAACTGCCCTTCCCATGTTTTCACTGCTTTCTTTTCTTGTTTGCATCAGGACATTTTTCATTTTCTTCCCACTCTTGGTTAGATTATTTATTTGTCTGTATCTGAAGAGCTTTTTTTCCTCTTATTTTCCCACATATTGCTTAATAGAGAAGTTGCAATTCCTACTAATAGTAATAGTGAAGGATACAGAGCCCTTCTATATCAAATTTTGCTCCTTCTTTGTCTAGGAAGCAATTTTTCTAGTGCTTTTTTTTGTCATATAGACTACTACAGCCATATGTGACAAACCAGCCATATCTTTCAGCTACAGCAGAATTAGTATTTTCTTTAGGTGCTCAAGTTTTGCTTCAGCACTTAGTTACCCTCTGTGGAGAATGATTTATCTTACTTGTTTTGTAGTATTTTACTGATTTGTCTTGATTTTAGCTTAAAATGGTCATGTTGTTCTATTCTGTTTAATTCCCAACTATGTCAGCATGGTCTGGAGACTAACAGGTTTGGGTTTTTTTTAAAAATCTATTAGTTGTTTTCTGAAGGGTAAACTGTCCCTAAAAGAATCTTAGTTATGATGCCTTGGAGATTTGTTCTTTTCTGCAAATTTTTCATACCCCAATCTATCATAGATGCAGCACTAATAAAAAACAAGCAATGCAGAAGCACTCAGTGGATGATCTGGAGGTAATTCTTCTGACAGAAATATAGAAGAATAGTTTGAGATGCCTAAATGTATTATTGAATTTCTAGAAGGATTTACTTGTACCTCAGGGAGAAAGAAAATCTGCTTAATATGAAAGAGTTGTGGGAAAAACATGACAAAATAAAGTAAGCCTCAATTTTTAGAGGTATATATGTGGGAGGGAAGCACAAAATACTCAAAAATCTTGGCCTCCCACATTCTGTAAAGGAGGAATGTGGGGTAATATTTGCCAAAAAGAGATCTGGTTTTGGTTAAAGAAATCTTAGACTTAATGTGGATTCTAGGGATAATACAACAGAAGTAGCATAAAATACATCAGCTCTGAATATTAATTGAATTGTATGTTTTCTCAGTATCACCAAAATGTGTAGGCTTGAGAGATTCTTTGTACTTTTCTTAGGTGGTTAAACTCTGACTTCTGGAGTTAAACTTTTGAAATTTCTGGGAAAAAACCTCAAAGAATTATCTAGTTATTTCACTTTCTTGTGAAGCCTAAATTTTATTTACTTCTTAAAAATGCATTACATAAAATAACACATGAGACATACTACTAAACATATTCATGAAAAAACCCAAATCATTACTCTGGGAAAAACATAAGATGCAGAATTGTGCTGCAGACTGGGTTATTCTCAGATTACTTTTAGTGTCCTAAAATGAGTGTTCAATTATCTCCTCTCAATGGCTGACGTTGATTGACTACAGAGGAAGCAAAACCCACCAGCTCAGGCTGTGTACCCAACTTCATGGCTGATTTAGGGGGGACAGATCTGCTCTGAGGTGCTCTGAGGTTCATTTACTGTGCTGACTCCACCTTTGGAGATATTCAGAAGCTGTCTGGACATGGTGCTAGGCAGCCTGCTCTAGGTCACCTTGTCTGAGCAAAAGGATTGGATGATATGACTGCCAGAGGTTCTTCTCTTAACTCTTGTCTGATTCGAGGACCTGTGTTTAAAAAAAGAAAAAAAAAATAGACACTGTAAGAAGAAAGTAGTTCTGTGTTGATTTGTAAAGAGAAAGGTGAAAGAAATAGTGTGATATAGTTTTCTTATCAATTTCTTTAAGCACTACTATCTCTGGCTTCTCTGCTTAGCAGTATTTGTGCTGTTATGCTTTTGTTTACTGCAAGTGGGGATCCTCAGGAACTGGCTGCATATAGGTCTGTTTAAATTAGTCAGGTAGTGAAAAAGACGGATACTTACACGGCTATCAGTGGTGATTGATGCTTAGCTTTGACCCAGTTAGCACCTTGGTTCTGTTGAGGTTGCTCATACCATGAAGGCCAGTAGTTTAGAGGATGAGGAGTGTTTACTTTCTTGGTGTCCTGGTTTAGGGCAAAATTTAGGAGGAAACCTCTAGGGGGGGTCTCCTCTAGGAAAAAGCCGATTCCAGCCACCCCTCCCCCAAACAGGTTCAGAAAAAATTTCCTTAGAGAAAAGTGGAAAAAAACTATTTATTTAACAAATAGAATATTAACAACCACAGAAAGCTGCTTAATATTATGCTGCTTAATATCCAGCATAAGCAGGAGGGACGACTAAGGGTACAAAGGGTATGGTCAACCCAGGACACTTGGTTTGTTTCCCTTTCCTTTTTTAGGAAGAGCTGCCTTATGAGGAAGCCTTCTGCAGGGCTCTTGCTATTGTAGGTTCAGTTTCCTCTGTATCCCTTCTCTTGATGTGTGCATTATGCTGTAAAACATTTACTTGTTGCCTATGATATTCCCCATCTCATTCCACATCATTATTTTTGTTTCTCTAAAAAAAAATTGCATTCTAATTATGAGGACTAAATAGTCTCCACTTAGAGGGGTTTTCATC
Source organism: Petroica traversi (assembly GCA_025920805.1). Lineage (NCBI taxonomy): Eukaryota > Metazoa > Chordata > Aves > Passeriformes > Petroicidae > Petroica > Petroica traversi. Next base: position 6,685,612 of record JAHLSL010000046.1, read on the forward strand.
TAAGTAATTTGTATTAGTAGAAAGGTATTGGACAGCAGTCTGTACTGAGATTATCTGATATTCATTGCAGGTTTGGGTTCAGATGGATTTCCTAAGCAGTTGCAAAGGCTCTACATATGAAAAAAAAAGGCTTTTTGGTACTATGAACATATGGTTTAAGTAAGTCACATGCAATGGGTGATGTTCCAGCATAGTGCTTTGTAGTCAGAATGAAAGTGGCAGATTTTATATTCAGTCCAAACATGTTATAGTTCAAACTTTTTCTGTAATTCCAACTGCTGACTTACTGGTAATAACAGGAGTAGCATTTGGGGATTTTTTCCAATGTTTTCCAATAGATATGATTTAAAAATAGATATCCTTCTGCTGTTTCCAAAATCAAACCAAAACAAAAGTGTTTTTATCGTTTTAGTGCCAAAATATACAGAAAGTTTGTATGCTAGCATGGGCAAAACTGACTCTAAAGCAATAAAACCTTTTACCTCCCAAATTTCCTATTTCCACCTGCACTTGTTACTATTAATATTTTGTTATCTATACTATCCTGCCATTTCAACAGTCAATAAAAAAGCAAAACAAATCTCTCCTAACACTCCCCCTTAAACTGCATGCTTAGAGAACTAAATATCACTGCTTAAAACCAAGTCCTTTTAAAATACTTTTGTCTATCACTGGCAAGCAATGTCTTTTCATATGCAAGTTATTGGAACACCAATTTAACTGAGCCCTCTTCATTATTGTTCACCACATTTTAAATAATGGAAAATAGAAAACAGATTCCTTTCCCCCATATCTGTGAAGGTAAAACCAGAAAATGTCAAATAATGTCAAATAAATTGTCTTGTTCTCCTGCTCAGTTGCATACAAATTATTCTTACCAATGCTGTGACTGTCTCTGAGAGATGAATATGTACAGTTTGGTCATGGGACTGGAAAGAACTCTTTATGAAAAGGTTGGTTGGACTGTTATTTACATCTGGAATACATCTATGGTTTTTCTCTGGGACATCTTGTTCTGAGGCTTCCAGGGAGACAAAACTGAAAAAGACCACTTCTTCTTAGCCTGGATAGTTCCTAGATGGAGGGCTCCAGGCAGGTACCTATTTTTAAAGTATTGGGATGCTTACATTTGTTTTAGCCACATCTTTCTCCTCAGCAGTTCAGGTCCTACGGATCCCGAATTATGAGTTTAGGCTCCTGTCAGTAAAATTTAGAGAAGCACTAATGATTTGAATGTTGGCTTACAATGTCTTAATTGCAGTAAGGTGTAATCAATCTGAACTTGTATTCAACCATGTCAATGGCACTGAGTGGATGACAGAAGCCACTGTTTTATAGGAAATAGACCTGCAATCTGGGGATGTGCAATGGAAGAATCCTCCCCCTAGCCCAGAGAAAAGCAAACAAGGAAGGAAAGGATGGCATAGAATTGGTGAATGGAATGGAATGGAATGGAATGGAATGGAATGGAATGGAATGGA
>JAHLSL010000046.1:6687356-6769291 GCA_025920805.1 Petroica traversi
ATGGGATGGGATGGGATGGGATGGGATGGGATGGGATGGGATGGGATAGGATAGGATAGGATAGGATAGGATAGGATAGGATAGGATAGAATAGAATAGAATAGAATAGAATAGAACAGAACAGAACAGAACAGAACAGAACAGAACAGAATAGAATAGAACAGAACAGAGCTCCCTCTCCCCGTCGCCTCCCAGCGCCCACGATGAGTTAACCCTGAGGCAGAGATAGGTGGCACTGTGTTCTTGGGGATGGCAGAGCAGAGCAGAGCTTAATACCCAGTAGTGCTTGAGCTGTTTAAAAGGACAGAGCTGCCCTTTGGTGTGGCAGCTTTAATAATGAGTTCAGGTGATCTGTTTTGTTTAGAGAACATATTCTTTGCTTCTGGTTTACGTGCTTACTATGTTATTAGTTTATAAACACTGCCATGTTTCACCTCAGAGTGCTTCATTTCACTTGAAAATGATTAATTTGTATGGTGCAGGGTGGACCTGGTAAAGAGATTTCCTCCTCAGGGTTGTTAATAGCCACAGGAACTTATTTAGAATTTAACAAATTGAGAGAGGTTGAAGGCCACTGACTAGCCATCACAGTCTAGGAGCTAAAGTCAGCCAATATCAAACTGGAAATAGGTTGCAAAGGGTGGGATTGCTTGAAACAGTAAGTGTAATTTACTCTTGGACTGCATTATACAGTGGCAAATTATCCATGTTTGATTTATATAATCTTTCTCAAAGATGTGCTTTAATTCACCGCACCTTGCTGTTTTGCATGAGAGAAATTCCACAATCTTTCTTGTGTAGGAGGCTGTATTAGATTGTGAAAATAGTTTATTCTGGCCTTAAAAGCAAATAATCTATTTTCAGCTAATTTTTATCTCAGTTTTTGAGCAAGTTGCATACCACTCCTGGGGTGTGGCAGTGAAGCTAATAAGGTGATTTGCTCCATTTCCAGAGGTGTGATTTGGCACTTTGCTACAGACTTGTGCTTCCTACTGTCTCCATTTGACCCAACTGTAGTGGGAACCAGGTTCTGGGGCTTTGGATTCAAAAGTGTCCAAACGTGATTCTAAAGTTATCACTATTTTTTCTGTCATATTGTGTAGATAGGGTTGTGCCTGTCTAAATCCAATGGCCATCTGATGTTCTTGATGTGGCTGAATAGCTAACTGCCTCATATTTGATCTGTACCTCACTTCAATTAAAGGAAACTTATGGGATGCCAATATTTATCTTTGTACAATGGAGAAATAAGAAATATAAAATAACTGAAATTTACATGCCTTTTAATAAGTTTCTTTCTTTTAAATTACAACTTTTAAAAAAGCAAAAAATGTTTATTGCAGACAAACTATAGATCAAGACATCATCAAAAATCAAAATGAAAGACACCCTGGTTTAATTTCACTGATAAAACATGCAAAACTATTACAGAGAAGACTATAACATTACAAGTGTTCCTGGAGATTTGTGACTGTGATGGGGATCTTTTGGCAGGATTATAAAATAGACAACTGTACTGAATCAATGAACTAAATGCAGAAATATGTTTCTTTCTTTGGTTATAAAAAAGTAGGTGCTGAGATGAAAAGATAGCTGACCTAGCATCTAAAAAGCAGTGTCAGCTTTTATAAGGTGACAATATTATCTGGAAAATTTAAAAAATCAATACCTATCCCTCCCAAAATAGAGATTTGAGGGGGTGCAACACAAATCTTATTAATCAAAACATGATTCAACACCCTCCTTTCCAACAAACTTTAAGGAAGCACAAGTTATACTGTAAAGCCCAAACAAAGCTAAAAGTAGTAGCATGGTCTGAAACAATAGAGATTTATGGAAATGAGAAATAAGTATGAAGCAGGTTATCACAAAACTGGGATGCATTCCCTTCGAGAAAATGAAAAAAAAATTTGTTAGAAAGTAAAATATTGATTACTTACTTCAACACATTTTAAGGAGCTGCTTAATGAAGAACTCACAGTGGTTGCCCACACAGAATTATACACATACTAGTGCTCCTCAGGACGTACAGTTAAGAAACTCCTAAGTCTATTCACATGGATTTGCTTCCATATATGGGTCCAGTTAAGGCTGATGTGAAATGTTTGAAAAGAACAAAGGTAGCAGGCTGTGTCTCTGAATGCTGCTATGACTAGAGAATGAGATACACTTGTACACCAAAGTGATGGATGTCTGAGATAAAAATTACATAGCAATACTATTGTATGTGTTCCAGAGAAATCTTATTTACAGGCATACATTTTAAGGTCAAGAGAAACCAGTAAGGTCAGAAGAAGGCATCTGGTTTGATCTTCTGTATAAAAACCATAGGTTTTCTGCCAGTAATTTCTGCCTCATGCCTGGAATTTCTCTAGAACAGCTCATGTCATAAAAATTTTTCTTCCATTTTCTAGCAGTGTAAGTACAAAGGAATATAATTGTGTGAACAGTGACAGTCCCTCACCTGTATTTATGATTAACATTATGTTTGAAAATGGCAACAGGTCCTGCTGCTGCTCTTCTTCTCTCTCTAGTGCCACATTTTGCTCCCTTTTTTTTTTGCTTTGCTCTGGCCTTTGGTGGTTTGATTGAAATAATAATGAGATATTTGGCCTCCATTACAAATTTTCTTTGAACTCCACAATCTCAGTTACTTAATTAAGAGATAACATAATTATCAGAAATTATAAGGAAGTTGCTTTTTAGACTTAGTTGGAAGATGCCACTTAGACTTTGGATGATGTTTATTGACATTTGAACCTAATATAGGATGCCAAACTAAAAAGTCTCTTTCGTAGTTTTGTTTTTCCTTTTATTCCCCACCCTCCACAACCTGTCTATAACTATTTTTTTCCATCATTCAGTAGGGAAAAAACTTAGATGTGAGCCATTTTCATACCGCACAATGTTAAAAACTTTACACTTCAAGCATTGCTGATTAATTACACCCTTTCCTATACTAGAAGTCTTTATATTTTCTCTGACTCACTTTCAAAACCTAATCTATTCTATTTTGACTGAATTTTTTTCTGAAATTTCCCTTGTGTTGTAGGATTGTATCTGTGGTGCACAGCTGGAGAGTGAGTTTGCAAGTGTACAAGAATGAGCAGACTTGCACCAGCAGGTCGCTATTGAAACCCACCCACAAGGGCTGGCAGCAGAGAATGCCTCCTAAGAAGTTGTATTGTTTTCCACTCAGTGAATGTGCCAGCAACTAATGGGAGAGAAATGCTGAGAATCATTTGGGTTTTTCTGAGATCTATAAGCCAAGTTAATTGTTTTGTTTGCCTGATTTATTATACTTGAATGAATAAAGTACTGTTAATACTGCACTTTGAGCAAGAAGTTAAAACCAGAATAGTCAGAAAGTTACTCATCTGGCTGGAGCGCCTAAATTTTATATGAGGGAACTAAGTTAGATATTCTTTTTAGAATGTGGATATCTGTATCTCACTTCAGTTCATAGTGCAAGCATATAACAGCAAACTTTATGCCAATACATTATCCATCTCTAAAATAATTTTCCAGATAGTTATTTCTGAAAAACAGAAGTGTTCCTATTTTTTATACATTCTAACTGTTCTGTCCAAGTCAAATATTGAAATGCAAATGGAAATTAGTGATTATTACTTGGTCTCCAAAACAAAATATATTTGACATGATGGAAGTGTTTGGGGCTTTCATAAATATGTCGTCAATGTCTAAATATCAGTTTCTTGACATAATACCTAATATTTACTTCATTTTCTCCTTATGAGCAGCTTGGGAATGAAAGTATTTTTTCATTGTTCCTTGCTTGTTTAGATAATGACACAGATCTAGCAGAAATCATTCCAGAGACAGGGTTAGAGCACCAGGCTACAGCTAATCCCACAGCTGCTTCCTGTAAGGGCTTGTCCCCACCCCTGGTATCTCCTTGTGGCCAGTTATGTTGCTGCATTACCCATCCTACTCCTTACACAGCCACCCAGCATCACTGCAGGATGCTGTTATAACCTGCTTGAATCTTTTTTAGCTCTGCAAGGTTGGTATGTCCTCATGTACAAATATCAACAAGCAAAATTTTTAGCATCATTTTACTTTTTTTCTTTCCTGTCTTCTTTCTTTCCTGTCTCTTCTTCTAATCCTAGATCAATACCACAAATCATCACTAGAGAAAAACTTTCCAAAGGAGGCTCTTTCTGCATTTAACTCTGAAGTACTGGTCAAATGAGAATGGAGTTGTTAGGGCAGGGAATTTTCCTTGCCAGAGACATTTACAGAGGCTGCTCTGCCATGAGATGGTAGAACCTTGTTCCAGAGTCTGGGATCTGCAACATCTTTGAGTCTTGATACCATGACAGTTTGTGGGCTGAAAGCTGTCCAATGTTACTGCTGGTCTGTTGATTAAGAGACTTATGGCTTAGAATTAGGAACAGTAATTAGATCCAGAATGTATACAGCCCTGGAGTAAAGTGTTCCTACCATTCCTATCAAACAAATTATGATTTGTGTGGCTTTCCTCTTCTTCAATGAGAGACAGTGTAGGAAAAACTGTAGGAAGTTCTTGGTCTAGGAGAAAAAGGTTGTCTTTGGAATAAATATCACAGTGAAAACTTTCCACCCTAAGCCATTCATTAATTTCTCCATGTCATCTTAGTATATTTAAACTCTGTAAGAAATTATGCTGCAAAAAGTTCTTCCCACGTGTAATTTTTCCTCAAGTGAAGTGCATACCTTTCAAATTATAAACTTCCTACTTGTCCTAGGAAAATTCTCACTGTATAAATAATTGAACTCATCTGCAGTGAACACAAGTATTCTTTCTCTAGCAGTCTAAAATATATGCCTAAATACACATCTTGTGCTTAGTGCTTTAAATAGTAATTACTCCTGTGAAGTCACTGGAAGCCCTTAAAAGGCTTTGACAGTTTCCCCACAATCTTTCAGTGAATGTAGTAGCTGGGCTGTGCAGTGCAACATCCACTGATAATTCAGCAGCTGAGGAACTCAGTAAAGCCTGCTCCAAACTTCTCAGCTGTTGACAGGCTTGACTTGCTGAGAACACTGGTTAAATATAGCACAAGCGAGCTGAGCTCAACAAAGTCATTGCTGTAACACTGTGTGAAGAGACCAGAAGAGGGGAAATACAATCTGAGAACTAAACTGCCAAAGCCTAACACCACCTAGCAACAGTTGAAAAAACTTTTAAACAAAAGTCTGGGTGAGACACAGACAGAGTATACCTCCTACTTCTCCTGCCTGGGATTTCTGTGAGAAGCAGCTCTGGTCTTCTGATCTCTACCTTGTTTCCTTCGTTACTGCAACTGCTGGTAGACCTAGAAAAGTGGGAAAAGTTTCTATCTTTGTGCCCTCCAGGGCTGGATCATTCTACTCCTGTGGTAGTGCTGTGGGACAGGCTACTGTGATCTTGCAGTATAAAGGATATATTCCTAGGTCTGTGTTGCTGACAGGTAAGACTGAGTTAACCACTCTTGGTTTTTTGTTTGTTTTTTTTTTTTTACAAGGACTTTTATTTTCTAGCATTTTTTTACAAAAAATATTCTTTTTTAATATCTATTGTCTCTTTCCTTCTTTGAACAATCTTCTTAATAATTTGGAAATGTCAATAGATGAAAGCAATAAAAGTTGTAGAGGTTTTTTGTATGTTTCCATGATAGAAAAGCATTGCTTAAATAACTTTTGCAGTTCTGACAACAGGCATAATGAAGTAGCTAGTAGTAATTTGAAAAAATGTGCACAGATTTTGACATGTATCTTGTTTATATCTGCTTACATACAGACAGAAGACAAATCAGCATTTAATAATAGAATACATATAATCTCTGACCAGTGATAGTCTAACAGCTATTAAAAACAGTGACAACCTGTGTGATAAATAAAAGGAAGCAGCCATTCAGTAACAGAAGTAACCAAATACTTCGTGGCCCACCGCGTTTGTACTTTTTGTTTCCTTGCTAACTTTCAGGACACACCTGGTGCCTTTCGTGCTCCCTTTGTGACAACCACTCTTCATTCTTTCATTTGTGCTTATTTACATAGAATGAATATTAATCTCTGCTGCTTTGATTAGCAGCATAATGCAGCCATCCTGAGGACCGACCTTATGCTTATTGTACCTAAGTGTGCTTGAGCTGGGTCGTTGTTGTTAAAGTGTATGTTTCTTGTAGCAAAATAAATAAGAAAGCAGTTCTCAGATGTTTTAGCCTGGCAGCAGGATGGAATCCTGTTTGTCGGCTGGAAATGCATATCCTATGGTCCCACAGAGGTCATGTAATTTAGGGGAGGAATTGCCAAGTGTGATTTATTTTGTCTTAACTGACAAAAGCATTTTGATCAATTGGAGAATGAATTCCACTCCTCCCTGGCACCTCTTTTAAAGCTGTTTTCTGCAAACGAAATCTAGTACACAGGAATTTTTAAAAGACATACTGATTGTGAGTTCATATGCAATATGAATTCAGTTATGAAGGCAGAGATTTAAAGAATGCACTTACCCTGTGCTAAAACCCTGTTCACAGACTTATGCAGAATTGTCTCAGACAAGAAATATTTGTCCTAAAGAGGAATGAACTAACTGACTCTGTGCTGACTGTCTGTGGTGTTTGACACTCAGTCTGTGGACTTTGCGACTGCCTCAGGGAGATGAGAATGTCTTGCTTTAGTTAAATAATTGCAGTTGCATCCCTGCATACTACGTAAATGACATCAGTACCACATCTTAGCAGTGGATGGATTGGATGGAATTAAAAAAACTCTGAAGCAACTTTAGCTTGGTGACTGAGAACATAACTGCCTGTGAAATGATAATTTAAGTATTAGCATGGAAGAAAGAAAATTCTTAAAAGCAAAAATTAATACAGTGTCCATTTTATTTCATAGCAAGGGGCACACTAAAGCGCTAAACAAAAACACTTCTTGGCAACTATAATTTAATGTGATAATCATTATTGTGGAATTACTAAAGCACTATGGTATCCCAAATCTAAATCTCAAAAGGAAACTTTGGAATTACTTTTTAATAAGGACATATCCTGAGAAAGTTATTTTTTCATAAGAAAAATATACAGTGAGAAATAAATCTGAGACAATATGATTTGTATCGTTATTGTCGTCTTAACATTAGAGTGAAAATTACTGTTTCTTCTCTTTAATGAAATATTTGGTGAATTAAACTGTGGAGAAATGACAAATTTGACCTTCTGAATATATGGGGATGGCAAAATCTGGGAAAATGCTGTTAATATTGACTGCTTTTTTGGTTTAGTTATTGTTCAGCGTAATGTGTGGTTTTACAACTTCCCTTTTTTACACATTTTACTTCTAACAAAGTTTTTAAAATCAAAATGCACATTTATTAACCTGATAGCTATCAACTATCAAATGAAGTGACATTTAAACAGTCTAATAGAAACTTTGAACTCTAGCACATGAAGTTGGAGTTTTATATACATCTGTCTTCCTTTCCACTTCAAAATGGAGGGGGAAGCTAAAATTACTCTTCTCAACAGGTGTCCACAAAGAGGCTCTGGGATTTTCCAATCAAATCTGTGGAATATGCAATGTGGCTATTCAACAGATGGTTTCATATTTGGAAAATAGCCAATTCTTCTAATGACTACAGTGAAACCAAGGTCAATTTTGTATCAAATCAAAAAGTGATTTATGTTTTGGCAATACCCTCCATTGTAGTGACTTTTGTGGAAGATATGTAGACTTAGTGTACCCATTTATTTTCCCTCTTATGCATCATTTTGATTTTGTTTTTATTCCCATAATTGTAGAATGAATGGTGCCTTTCATGGTGCTAAAGGCTGTGTGCTTCTTCCAATCTGAATCCACTTCCAGACTCTGTCAGTGGCTTTTTTGATTTTATTATAATATTTTTATAGTTATGGCTATTATAAATTATTATTATTCAATTATTACATTAATTTTGTTATAATCTTAACTAACCTGGCCACAGCTAAAGTCACCATCTTATCTAAGTGTTTTCATCACCTCAGTCTTTCAGTCTCTTTATAGAGGATTTGATTGTTTTTAACACCAAATTCAAAGAACTGAAATCCATCTTCAAAGCTCAGCGCTGTTCTGTCCCTGTTTACATATGCCCTGGTTTTCCTCAACTCCTCCCTCTCATATCTGGTAGATCATTGACCTTTGGCTCAGGTGTTTACTGGTGGTGACTGGTACATGCTTTATGCTGCTGGCTTTAGTGAGCTTGACATTGATCTCACAACATCTGAGTTTTCTGTAGTGCTGCTCATGCCACACCTGACACAAACGTCATGGAAAAACTAAACATTGATATTAACAGAGCTATGTCAGCAAAGTAGGATTTCTGAAGAAACAGATGTGCTGCCTGAAAGCAGCTTGTGGACTAAACATTGTTAGGAAATCTCTCTTTCGTTGGTATGCCCTGTTTTGCTCCTCTGCATTACAATTTCACCACTGCAGCCATTTCCATACTGAAAGCTTTTTACTGATAGAGGTGTATCAGTGAAACTCCTCCTGATACAGGATCTTTCTCTTGGCAGAGATTCCCCACGTGCTTGATTTAAGGCTTTTGGTAATCTTATCTAACTCGGTTCAGGTACCCCCAGGCAGAAATTAAGAATGTGCCTCAGAGCTCTGCCAGCCCAAGGTCAGGTTTATGTCGCTGAATTCAGAGTGAGATTTCCTTTGAATTTTATAAGAGCAGGTTTTACTATTAAGAAATTAGCAGATAAATTTCCAATACTCTCAAGAGCATTTCACAAAATGGATCATCTATGTTCTTTACCAATTTTTTTTTCTAGGAGACATTTTACTGTTACTCCAATTTCCTGTTTCTTCCCTTTTCTCAAGGTCTGTCATTGCAGGTTGCCATGTTATTTAAATGTGTAAACTGAATTTGGGGCAGGGGTTTTGTCTTTCTACATATCTAAAATGCCAGTTGGAGTGATAAAGTGAATATTTGTGAAGAAGCCAGATGAAACAGCATTACAAATGAGAAGGAAGTCCATCTACTCATACTTCCTATTTCGCCAAAAATGTTTAGTATATAAAACCTAGGATAAGAACTGAAAGCTGGAAAGATAAAATAAGGGAAAAAAAAGTTTAAATATTTCTTTACAAGAAGCCCAAATGTCTAAACTTTTCATCTTCATCATCTTATTGTTTAGTTTTCATTGTTAGCCTTTTCTGTTTTCATTTTTCCCATTATTTTCTACTGAAACTTGTTTCCTAACTTTTTACAGAATATTGGTAATTATTTGGGGAAGACAGGCTTTTCTTCATTTTGGAACATATTGGATAACTGAGAAAATAATCAATTAATAAAATATTAAGATTTTTAACCTCTCTTTTTCTACTTACTAGCAAGTATTTGTACCAAGATAGTTACACTAGAACTTGTAACACAGTCCTGTAGTTATGCTTTGAGGTGAAGGGCAGAAACAGTTGTGCCTGTCTCTTGTTGCCTTGAAAATGTGTGATGCCTCACGTATTTGTGAAAATCATGTATTTCAGGATACTTGATTAGATTTTCCCTTCTATTTTGGGTCTTTGCACCTACTCTTCCTGCTTCTGCAGATAATCTGTACTTCCTGCATTACTTTTTATTCTCAGCATCAGAGTAAAATAAGTACTAATATAAGTGCAAATAGAAAGTCTTCCTAAGTTGGGACAGCTGTGCTATTTTTTAAAATTTTTTAATTCAAGATGGCTTTGCCCTGTGATTATCATTCTGCTTTGTCTGGACTATCTCAATCTTTTCCACAAGTAAGGCATGCAAATTGTAGCTTTAAAGGTGATCTGTAAGATTATGTAGATTGTGTCATCCTCCACAATGTTTTACACGCACAGAAATACAGAGAAAACACAATCAAAAGCTTAATTAAAAGCTCATCAGAAGTGGGAGTACATGCATGAATGTGCGCATGACTTTTGCAAGGAAGGAAATACTTTTTGGCACAACAGAATGCTTTGCTGAGGGAGTGGGACAAACACATCCAAAGCCCAGGGAAATAGGCTGGAGCTTGTACTTTTTCCCTTAAATGGACAACCCGTCTGGTTGCTGTGTGCTGACAGAGGCAAAGGGGGGTGTGAATCCGAAAGATCGCTGCACTTTGTCCAAGTGAGTTTCATTTCAAAGCTGATAAAATGATAATTAAAATCTTAATTATCTAAGATGTAGCCAAAGTCATTCTGATATAAACTGGTGGAGTTTTAAAACAAGGGCAGAAACCTCGATGAATTTGCAATAAACTTGTCCAATTTGATTTACACACTTTTAGAGCTATGTAATACAGTAATGGTTACTTTCTTCACTTTTCCTTTTTGGGGAAATGGTGACAAAGAGTGTAATGTTTTGTGATTTATGCTGTTCAAAAGTCTGTTCTAGTGCATATGTAAAAATGATATTTTGGAATTTAAATCCATTTTTCTATCTGAAGTCCACAGTATTTAGAGGCTTGTATGTTTGCAGGGAGGGAGGTATCTAACTGACTAATATGTTATGCTTGTCAACAGCAAGAGCTAACAAAATTTTTAAAAAACCAACTGATAAAAAATGGATTCTATTTTAGTAACAGAATAGGATTTTTTTGAGACTGGTTTTAAGGCTGCTCCTATTATATATATAAAAAAAAAAGTAATTGAAAATGAAAGCTCATGTGTCCTTGGTAGAAGAATTCTCACTAGAGTTTATCAGCCTGCTTGCGTTTTTCAGAAAATATAAAGCAAATGAATGCAACAGAAAGCAGGGACTGCCTGCATCAGAATAATCGAATTGCTGCCAACTTGCCTTGTTTGTCTAAGTGATCTCTGTGAAAATAAGGTCTTTCCCACACAGGCATGAGTCATAGGATGTAATGCAGCTAAGCAGACTTGCTTCAACTTTCTAATGTGCACAAATCTAAACGAACCTGTTTTAGTGCCTGTTCCTGCAACTAAATGAGAGCTAACTTGACAACAGGAAGGGAGAAGTAATGGTGAGTTCATGGTGCTATTTCAGTGCAAAAACCTGAATGCTAAGGAAACGATGCAATTTCCATTTATTGGGAAAACTGCAGTTACTGTGACAACAAATATACACTGAAAAAAAACATACACAATTTATCCTCAAGTTCAAGTTGGTGAACATAGTAGGAAGGGTATTGCTAAAATCTCATGCTATCTAGTTACGTGTCTCAAATAACATTCTTGCTTTTAAAATATATAATCCAGATTGTTCAAAAAAATAACCCTTTAAAAGCCATAGGCAAGGGCATAAATGAAAGGGTGGGAAAGCACATGTGGTTGATGATGACCAGTACAGTGTTGGGCTGACTAAAATTTTATTAAACATATATTTCTCATGCTGAAGTTATTAAATTCCTGTGTCTGTCATTCATACTTATCCCCAAAATCTCACTTGTCTCACCCTCTGTAATTGCAGAACTTCTTGGATCTAACTTTTAAGGTGAAGTTCTTCTGTAGTGTGTAATTTCTCCTTTTATTTTTCAACAATGACTTCTGCAATGAAAAGAAACATACATTTTATTCCAGTAGATAAGGATTTCAGTTCCTCCATCTGATAACACTCTTTAGAGAAAATGATACGTTCCAGTTTTTGACTCTGGGCAGGGGACAGCAGGAAGGGAACGATGCCATGCTGGATGTCCTCGAGCATGTCAAACATAGCGCAGAACAAGATGTCCCCGTGCACAGAGGGACACACATGGCAGAGGGCTCCTGAGTGCCAGGGCAGCCACGTGTTCTGAGGCAGCTGCCTGTGGGAACCACTGCTGCTTCAAGTGGCATGAGATAGAGCCCGGAATCCGGGGCACAAAAGGCATCAAAGTGCAAATAATAAAAGGCAGGGTCACGGTGGCATATCCTCTGCATGAGGGGTGCCACTTATCTACAGAATCATAATTCTGGTGGAAGGAACTGGGCGAAGTCATCCAGAGTGTGGGATTATCTCCAGAGTCTCGTCAGGTTCCTCAGGGCTTTGATTATTTTCATGTATCTTGAGTATTTTTTGTTTAAAAATATTCTGAAGTCTCTCATCTTTTTGATCTTTGGATTACAGAGTTTTGGACATGGCTGGCGATGGAATATTTTGCAAGAGATAATAATTAGTGTGTCAAAATACATTCACCGAGTAAAAGATGATTTGAGAGTTGGTTGATAGAAACATAAATCACAAGTCTTTGGCACTTTCAAAATTGCTAAAGAGCCTACTTCTTGAGTTGTTTGTTTTTTTTTTTTTTTTTTGGTGTGATTTTTCATGTTTGATGTGTTATGTCCTAAAATAGGAACAATAAGGACAAAAAAATCTTGTATGAAATATTTTATCTTAGTTTACTCCAGCTTTCAAAGTGCACACCCTCTTCCTTCTGCCTGCTATGTTCTGTTTGAAAACCAAACTTTTAGAGCTAGGCACTGATGAGGTGCCATCTCTCTGCAAAAACAGCTCTAAAAAATGTTAAGCATATTCTATCCAGGTAGTCCAATAAGCTGAAAGGCTAGCATTGAGAATGTAAATAATAAGAAAATGAGTATATAAGGAAGGATAATCAAGATGCTGCTTTTGAGGAAGGAAACTCTGGAGACTGTTTCCATTGCTGAGTTCACTTTTCTCACTGAACATCTCTTTCCAATTGTATCCTAATCAGGAGCAGAGCATGATGCACATATGGCAAATAGGATTCCTAGATGGAGTCCTGGTTAACCTGAGGCTAGCTTAGGCTGGTTTTAAAAAGCTAAACTAGTGGAAGCATCTGAATTTACCTATTAATGACTATTGCAGCATAAAACAAGGACAAAGCAGAGGCCTTGTGGCACTCAAAGGGATGTGGCAGTCAGTCTTTCAACATAGGATTCTTGTACCTATTAAGAATAACCACTGAAGACAGGCAATATTCTCTTTACATAAATAATATTCCTAAAACTGGAACTTTAACTATAATATTGTCATCATCAGTATGTATGGAAGGAAAAAGGCCAGGGAGTTCTCACAGCTGGTGGTGTACAGAGGTCTCAGACCCATTGTACTTGTCTAGAGCAAACTTAGCACCTGCTGCAGAGAGGAACTGAAGGAGCTGGTATGTCACACACACACACATCATACAAATTACTCTTGCAGCCTTTTTAATAAAAAACTGTCATATGCTTCAGTGGAGTTAAGTTAATGAGAAAGGTAGTGAGATTTAGGAAGAGTTCATGCTTTGAAAGACACCAGAACAGGCTAGAACAGACAAGAAGTGCTTTAGCAGGAGGCCAGGAAGTCGAGTGTTTTAAAGCTAAACTCTAAACCTCTAAACCATGAGTTACCAAGTTAACAGCATCTTTAACTATCCATATGGGCAGAGGTTTCAAAAGTAGCTAGTGGGTTGGAGAAAAAAAAAATACCTAAACTGATTTTCCTTTGCTTTCAGAGAACATGTTCTAAAACTCCAAATGATTTTGGAACAGCTTTTTATTAGAAAGATAGAGGGAGTGCAAGGTAAGTATCTTTGGTACAGAATTCCATCTATTTGCAAATGAAAATTTACACAAGAGGATTGCTGTGGTACTTGGGGGCCCATGAGGAGTTCAGAGCCCTCTCTGTGATAGTGACACAGCTGCCTCATTCCAAGTAAACAAATTCCCTGCAGTGACACAAGTTTCTAGCCCCTGTTCTGTATCTCTATCAGCCACACAGCATTTATCACTGCAGGTCTCTGAGAACTAATAGAGTGCTAGAGAAATATGTGAGAGCTATAGAGAGTATAATGACTTCCTCATTAGCTTAGCACAAAAGAAGCCTAGGAAAATAAACAGAAATAAACTGAATAATCTATAGAAGTGTTCAGTGAATACCCCCAATATAGCACAAGAGTTTGTAGCAGTTTGTTAAGGAATAAGTAGAATGGGAACAATTCTACAGGCTATTGGTGTCAGCTCCAAAAATCCCACCAGGGCAGCAGTGAGTATCTAGAAATAAGGCAAGCATAATTGCACACAGTGAGGGTGGTTAATTTAGTTACTTCCAGCATTAGTTGTGTAAACAAAGTCTAAATCACACTGCAAGAGTCTAATTGAACTGCAAGTCTGTAAGAGTGGCAGGACATCTGATAGATTCCTTGTTCACCAGAAACACTTTGCTAAATTCAGGTTCCCTCCACAAAATATGCATGTCATATTTGAATTTTGTTGTTTATCCCTTTGAAATAATGTTACCTTAAAATGTGAGGTGGAAGTTGTCACACCAGGGAGGAGAAATGCTGCTTAAATTGCTGACTTTCACATCAGTGACTCCCTGTGTGACTCTCAGCAAGTTACTCACTTTTCCACTTTTAATAACAACCTGGAATGTTACAAGAATAAACATAGTAGTGACTTTGACACTCTAAGATGTTGCAGTATTGAACATGTCAACAGCTTTGAATAAGAGGACTTAAATAGTCCTCCTTGGAAACCAGATTCTGCAGGGAGAAGTAGGAATAGATGTTGAATTAGTCTGCATGACAAGAATATGTATTTTTAGAGGAGCTCCCCAGAGGGAAGCTTAGCTGTGCCCCGAGTTGTAGGTCACAATAAATCAGCCATACTGGTAAAGCACAGCAAAAAAAGGAAGGAGGAGTATCAGGGATGCGACCAGAAAGCTTCAAGAACAAAACCATACCAGAATAGAAACCAAACTAATGTCAATACTAAGATGTTTCAGGGAAATCTAAACCACTCCCTCAGGTTCAGTTGTTCCAGAAGTAAGTCATAGGGCAAAGAGGGTGCTGTCAGCTTGTGAGCTTGTTGTTATTTTTGGAGTGCTCAGGACAAGCTCTCTACTACAAGGAGGAGTCTGCTGGGAAAAAAATAATCCTGAAGGAAAAACGACCTTTGAGATAAGGGGTAAGGTGAATGTGACTGCCCAAATTAGCTGGTGTTGGGCAGGTCTGGAGCCACTGTGGGGCTACACAACCCCCTGTGCTGGCTGGAGAAGGGAGGAAGAGGGAGCACCTGGAAAACAGAAATGTCCTGTGGTGCTGCCTGTCTCTTCCAAGTGCAGCAGGTAGCCAGGGTCTCCAGTCGTGCCTGCTTTGTTAAAGCAACGGTGGCAGCCCAAGTGACTCTTGCCAACTGGGATTTTTCATAAGGACTTACCAAGGAATTAAGTTGCCATTACATGACTCTTAGCTTTAATTAAAACCAGAGAAAATTAGAAAAAAACACAGTTCTGATGTCTTCAAGAAAGTTGGAGGTCTTTGATCTCTAGATGATTTGTTGCCATGATGCTTTAAAATGTCCTGAAATACAACTTTGGAAGATTTTCTTGAGATTTCAAATCTGTGTGGTTGGCAATGCCCAGTAGACCAAAGGGATGGTGAGGCTGGGAACAGGGCAGAGTCCCACCCTTACATGTGCCACTGCTCAGAAGAGACCACAGCTGCTGAAACACTGCCCAGGGCACCACAGATCTGCCACATTGTGCCCTGCCATGGTGGAACAGCAGTGACAACTGCACAGGTGGCCTCAAAACTAGCCCAGATCAAAGCAGAAAGTCTGAAAAATAATTTCTTACTTTAGTTGTGAGCCTCTCAGATCGAGGAGAGAATGAGGCAATAAGTCACCCTTCCTTGGATTTCATGAAAGGGAGCTCAGGCCTTTATTGTGAGGATTCCCCTGAAAAAAAGGTATGAAATGTGGAAGTCCAAGCAGCCACCCACATTCTAGGTGTTCCAGCACAGAAAAATGGTGTGCATGTCCTGCTCTGCTGGGAGAGGAGAGAAAGCTGTAGTCTCCTTTTGGGGAATGAGGCAGGGAGGGGTTGGGAAGATAAGGAAAACACACCTACCAAAAGAGCGAAAAAATCAGTCTCTTGGAGCAGTTATATTCAGAAAGAGGTGTGGAAAGGAAAAAACCCAGCAGTTTCTTTTAAATTATCCTAGTTAATTTCACTTAAAAAATAGGGACATACAGTAACAACATTTAGAATGCTCAAAAGAAAGAGAGGGAGTTGCATATGTACCATGTACTGAAATGTAGCAGATTTCAGCAAATGCTTTGGCATTGTGGAGAATGTAGTTTCTCCCCATGTGTACAGTGGTAATGCCCATTCTCTTACAAAAAACTCCTAACATATTATAGCAGAATAGGAGTTCAAAAGGTTTGTTTAAAGTGTCACAGCAAATTGTAGCACATCTGGGGGGTTTTTGGTTAGTTGTTGGTTGGTTGGTGTTTTCTTGTTGTTGTTGGGTTGCTTGTTGTTTGGCTTTTTATTTTATTTTAAGGGTGTGGGGTCAGAGGTTTTTTTTGTGGGGTTTTCTTTTTCTTCTCTTCATAGTGAAAAATAAAGTTAAGCCCTCAGGGTTTTGAACCTACTGTCTCATGGCTGAACCTAATATCTGATCTCTAAGCTCTCCTGGTCAGCCTACTTCATTGTTGTTTTCCTGATGTAAAAACAAGGCACCATGAGAAATTGAGAGAAATAATAACCTCTTTTCAGGGTGGTCATGTCATTTGGTTGCTTCTTGGATCAGGCAGCTTGAAATGCTTCAAAGAAACTTAGTGTAGCTCCTCCTAAGGATGCTTATACATCTCTGTGTGTCTAAGCTCCCTTGGCCTCTGTCCAGGAACATCCACATTTCCTGACTCATGGCAACTGTACCCTTGTCTGGTTGTACTTCATTAGCAGCAGCTCAAAAATCAGAGCAATATTCTGCTGTTGCGTAAGTTTTTCCAAGCAGCAAACAATAACATACTGCCACAAGCTTTATTGCATTTATCTTGGAATTCAAGATCCTGAAGAGACCACTGCTTATTACTATTTTCTTTAATGACAATCCAAAAAGAATGTAAGATGCTGTTCTTTAATAAATACCTTCAGGATAACTTAGCATCTTCTTAATTAAATGTTCTGAAAAGGAAGAATAAATGCTACAGAGGCTATAATAAGCCAATAATTTTTCTTCCAGTTGAGAAACATGGTTGTGATTTTTTATTATCACATCAGTTTTATTGCTATATCCGAACTTACAGAATAAAATGGTGAGGGCATATTTAAAGCTACAGAAGCAGGAAACAATTAGTAGGAAAAATTACATTTTAAAGGTTTAGTAATATACCTTTCAATACATCCTATTCTAAATAGCTCTTCTTTACTTGCATCTCAAACATTTTAAAAGCAGTAGCATTATCAACTGGCTCAAAGCATATTAGAAAATAAATGGTCTTTGACTATTACTGGAGTTCATTAAAAGAAAACTCCTGTCTGACTCTAAAATCTATTTTGGAGCTACGGCTGCTCCACTCCCCTGCTTGTGGCATGATGCAGCTGCTATTCCTTTAATATTTTTGCTGACAGCTACAGCTGACAGATAACATTTCAGTTCACCCCAACATCAACTCTGTCTCAAGGCTCCCTTAGGCTGAAAATGCTGCCTTCCTTGTGGCTTTACCTGCATCAGAGTGCAACTCAGCAAGTGTGCAATTATTCACTGGTCACTTGTAATGGACACAGGGCAGCAGTCAGGTCGTGTGCTGGGGGAGCACATCAGTCATCTTTCATCTGCAGCACCAGCTCCTCTTCTTTCTCTTCATCCCTTCTCTCACATCCTAGGAAAATAGGCACCTGAGCCTGGGAATAAAAATAATTTGCATTATAGCGCTGCAATATGTCAGCTGATCTTTTACATTTTACATCTGTTGTCACCTTATAATTTTGTTTCAGTTATATTTGTTACCATAGACAATATAACAGTTATTTTATCCATCTTAATGTATATTCCCCTAGCAAACAGGCTTTGATTTCTTGGTCCACAGAAGTTTTCAGATCATAATCAACCACTCAGTAATACTGTGGTGTTCCACCCACAAAAGGAACTTTTCAGAAATGCAGGACTGTTTTCCTGCCTGAGAGAAAACAAGAATATTTACATTGCTCCCAGTTCTGTCCTTGAACATCCGTATCTGTAAGAAAGAAGAAGCTGGAAGACAGATTTCAAAAGCAGGCAACATCTAAGAGAGAGATACAAAGAAACTTGAGAAGGAGGCATTGCTCAGTTAGTCCTTCAGAGGAATTCTCAGGAAAATTAATTATGTCTGTACTTTTTTGAATGATGACTGAATTTAAAAAAGAAAAACAGATAAATGCTTTGCTATGTTTTTTGGTTTTTTTCTTTTTCAGGTTTTGTAGGGAGATCCATTAGCTTTTGTTTGGATTTAATATTTTACTAGGCTGCAAAATACTTTTTTTATGGTGCTTATCTACCAAAATTTAAAGAACAGGAAGGCAAGTGGGATTTTGAAAAAAATCCACCAAAACAACTCAGAAAGGAAAAAGTTATAGTACCTTTTTACTACAGTATAGACATTAAAACACCTCCCAGGAAAATACTTTGACTGTTTTACTCTCTAGAAAAAAAGTTAACTCCATATGAAATATTTAAATATTCACTGGAGCAAGGACTAACACTTGGGAAGACCTAAAGCTACATGCAAAGTGATAGAGTTGGTTGACTCCCTGTGACCCAAAATTCACACTTGTTTATTCAAATACCCATTTTTGAATCCTGCAGACAATTTGAAAAAGTTTCTGTATTGTAAGAACTTAAGACACTACTGAGCTTTGACAGAAAATTGGGACTTTTGGTAAAAGAAGGCAGAGAAATAAGTTTCTTAAAATTGTTCTACTTCCCTCCTATAAAACCTCTGACTTCTTGTGATCTTAATGTGGGGAAAAATATTAGGAATAGGAAAAGGAACTGTTTCTGCAGTTTGTATATTCCATTTTAATTTCTTGTTTCTTTTAAACTTTATTTAACCCAGAGTACTCAATTTAAATTTTATTTGACCCAGAGTACTCAAGACCATTCTTTTAGGCAGAATAAATTGTTTACTAGAAGAAATTGCCCAGCATAATTTCAGCTGAAGGCTCTAATCAGACTGCTCTGCTTCCAGTTCTCCTGTGGTGGGAATCCACAAGAGGCAAGCAGCAGGATGGTTGCCTAGCTGTAACACCAGGGGCTGAGAAAAGCATCTCCTTGAGCCTTTAGAGGTAGGGTGAAGGTGTCCTAGCCCTTCTCTAGGGCCTATGGGACTTGATTTATGGCTGGAGAATTTACCTCATATTCCCATTTCCCTGCAGAGTGAGAACATAAGCAAGCACAAAGCCATCACTGCAAAACATATGTAGCAATACAAATTAATAATAGAGTGTCACAATACTATGAAGAAAGCAGTGAACCTCAGTTTTCTGTGCCAGGTGATGATATTATATTATGTAGTGTTTGACAGTTCAAGAAATAACTAATGTAGGTACTGTTGTGTTATACTTGATTTATTTTGTCTTCTTTGGTGCAACTCCCCTTCCACAGGTTTCTCAAGGATGGTAAAACTTCTCAATTCTGTCCTGGAGTTCAGTGGAATCCTCTGGATTCTACTCTGACGAGTGGCAATTCATCTGTTAGTCCCTTCAAATTAAAACATTTTCTTTTTGTAAAAGAGCCTGCTTGAAACAGCTTGCATTAAAACTCTACTGTAGTTAATAGGTCAGAAGTCCCAAGGACATTGCACAAAAGTCTGGCAGTGTCAGACTGGTTCATCTTAAATATGCTGTCATAGAACATTGCAGGCAGGAAAACACAAATTGCAGACATGTTGTTTTTACATATTTTTGAGTGCTGCCAAAATAGGCATCATTTGCAGCTCAAATAAAGAAAAAAACTTACCAAGTTTGGCAGAAATAATAATAAGGAATATTTAGAAATTTCTTAGAGTGTAACTGAGAATGTGCTGTGTATGTCAGCTCACAGATTGTGATCATGACCTTTTTTCATGTATTCTCCAAGAAACCACAAAATCCACCAAGAATAAGATAGCGAAAGTTGGAACAGACATGACTTATGATGTTTTGGTTACAAAAAAAATTAATTTATTTAATAAAACCTCTGGTTTTATTTTTAGCGTGTTTAAAAATACCTCTTTTAGAACACAGAAGGGAGGGAATGGATTTGTTGATGAACAGTCTTATCAACATTAGGTACATTTTAAGTCTCTTCAGTAGCTTTCTCTTAAATTTTCTTTGCTATTCCTTCCTTAAAGTCAAGAAAAAACAGATAAAAATCGTAGTGTTCCATCTAGATACTTTTATACATCTGACACATTTCTCTTATCTGGACAATAACCTGAAACTCTGTTAATGGTGGCATTTGATGGACTTCTCTTAGTCTGAAGTTTTGCTTTCTTGTTGGTAAAATATAGCTCAACTGGTAATTCACAATGAAAATTTGGAGTATAAATGTGTATAGATACTAAATGTTGTATCAAAACACTATAATATAACTTAGGCATGACAATTGATTTACAAATGAAATATTAGGCTGAGCTACAGAAGAGAAGACATACTGCAGAGCAAGATGATAACAAAGCCCTATCTCAATTTGCCTGACATTTTTCATTAAAAATCGAGTCTTGTATGAAGCCCAGTTGTTTACAGCTTTGCCAAACTTCAGTTGTTCAGGCTGGATGTCTGGCTGAGTCTGAATTGTTTTTGGAAGTTTCAACTAGACTGCTTTGCGCATTTCCAAGAATTAGTTGAGAGAAAATTCTTGTTTGCCATGTGAAAACAATCCCATAACCATTTTACTGAAGAGCTTTAATGTCTCTATGTTCCAGGGTGATCTAATGAAATTCAGCCAGGAAACTGCTCTGTGGCAGCAAACTGACTTTTGCCATTCCTGTGAAAATTATGCTGGGCTAAGAGCCACTGAACAAAGCATTTCACCGAGGATACCTTGGTGATGCCAAAGATGCCTGGTCTTTACTAGGTAGAGTTACAAGTTAATTTGTAATTAACTCTTTAGAATAGCCCACACAGTCCCAGTTCCTCACATCTCACCTATTTCAGCTGATTTAGGTACATGCCATTTCCAGAGAGCACCTCCACCTCACAGTTACTGGGTTTACACTCTTCCCACAGTTATTTCTTCATCTGGTGCTACAGCCTACAGCACAAAAAAGAATTAGATTAAAGCTCTTGATTTTTCTGTTTCAACACTACTTCTTCAGAAGAGCCAATGCCATGGTGGCAAAATATGTGTGGATAGCATGATTGCCCTTGCTGCTAGAGAGGGTCACTGGTGATGAACAGCATGGTGACAAGTCTTTTTGTGACACCTTTGTACCTGTCTGTCCAGATTTCTTTGCTAGTAATAAATATTGGCCATCTCCTTTGCTGTGAGATGGAAACATTGCCTTTGGGAAGGCAGAGAATAATCAACAATCACACTGTCACTTTGCCAGTGTAAATATGCTTTTATTAGGACTTTATCTCAACCTTCAGCTGACTCACATTTGGAATCAGAATTATCTCAGTTCACGTCATTCTGTGGTGTGAGGTTTGTGCCATTGCACTGTTTGGCATTCACCATTGCCTGACAAGCAAGTTGGACTTATCTCTGGGTCCCAGCATCCACCTCAGCTCATCTTCCAGCTGTGAGCTTTGGAAGGGTTCAGTCTCCAATCCCTCTCTAACTGCTCTAACTCTCCAACTTCACCCATCTGCATAGCATCACGCTTCCCTGCAAAGCTGTCTTCTTGGTTCTTCCCTTTGGATTTGGGCACAGGGCAGGCTCCTAAGGCAATTTGCTAAACCTGCTTTACTCTTGTAGAAACAGCTACAGCAGCTGCCGTTCCCATATTTTTACCACGCTCACTGTTCCTCTTCTCCCTGCTGCACTCCCCCCCAGGAATTCATTCCATCTGACTGTGCCATCTGTCTCAGTGTTTCTCACTTGCTTGCCCTCCTCTCCAAAGTCAGGGCTTTGCAGCTCTGTAAAGAAACAATCTGTGTTTCCACTTCTCACAGACTGAAAGTCACACAGAAACAGTTAAAAGTATGTGGGTGACACAAGACAGTGCCAGTGCTTGTTCTCTGACCCTCAGTCCTGTTGACACTGGCTGGTCATACCTGCATTATTAAACATAGACTTCAAAACAGGTTGACTATGTTCAGGCTGCCAAACTCTGGCTAGGCCAATCCCTAGGCAGAGCTAACTCCTGAACTGTTCTAGGAAGACCCCTGCTTAGTCCATGCCAAAATTTTGACCAAGCCCTGGCACTGCTTTATCTCCTAGTTTAGACATAATCCTCATGTCATACTCATCTGAGCATACCAAGTGCCTGGGATCATCTGAACCATCACATAAAACATTTCTGCATTATAAAGATATACTTTATTGTTATTGAATCAGACTTCTCTAAGATTACAGCTAGAATGACTGTTTTCCAAGCATATTTTGAACTTCTAACACTGGAAAGTTCTAGTATTGGAAAAAAATTTGTGACACGTGTTTAAACTGATTTTTCAAGTTAGTTGCTTTGGCATTATTTTAGTATATCTCCTCTGTATGCGTCTCTTTTTACCATCTACTTTCCTTTTTTCTTTTCATTAGACGCGTAACACCAAAAAACAACACAGACAATTTTCATAAAGCTCAAGGATCAGTGTTTCCACCTGAACTATCTTAATTAATGAGCACAGCAGAGGATACTTCAGTCAGATGAGTCAAAGCTAATAACACCTCACTGGGTGTTCTTAGTTCCTCAAGGACAAACACTGCTTAGAGCTACAAGCACAGTTGGGCACACGATTTCTCAGGACTATCTCCTTTACAAAAGGCAACATGTATGCAAGAAAAAAAAAAGCCAGTAAAACCAGTTAATTTTAACCCTGTGTGGTGTTGGAGGACTGTTTTTTATTGAACAACAGTTCAATGAGTATCAAAAAAAAAAAACCCAAAACCCCAAAAAACTCCTATAGGCAATCCTAAGCTCAGTCAGAAAAAAAAAAAACCCAAAACTTCTTGATACATCAACAACTAAACTGTAAGAAGTCAACAAGCCAACCAGAAACTCAAAGAACCACTTTGAGCCTTGGCTTCAGTAGAACAAAGCACACAACTCTTATGTTGTGGGAATATCAGACCTTGCAGGGCCTTCTACACTGTTCCATGCTGAAGTAGAACATGGGAATTTGCAGCTCATGAGGACTGGGTGAATTCCTTGGCCTTCCTATCCTGTGAAAGGCCTGTGATGGTGCCTTAGAGCCCCAGGAGTTGTTCACCCTTGTAAGTGAAGCAGAACCGCAGAGGCAACTCCATCTGAAATGATAGCGTGAAGTAAAAATGACCACTCGTTTTCTTCCATAAGTTTTCAATGCCCTGTGTTCAATGCATGTTTTGTTAAAATTTGAAAACCACAGTTTTAGAGCAAACCAAGAGACTTTCATCTGCCAACATGCCTGTTCAAATCCTTCTCCAAGAGCTGATGAAATGATCTGACATAAAGCAGAGCAGAGGCTACATTCTTTACAGAGCTTTGAGTGATGCATATTTTACCAACCCATCCATGAGAAAGGGATTCTTGAACAAAATGGCTAAGTGAAAGAAGAGATAATTTTAAAAATATGCTTCAATGGAATTTTAGTTGTTACATGCACTGTGAATATTGCTAATGATTTCAGATATAAGATTGTTCTGCAATTAACAAGCAACTCAGTAAACTTTCAAATTGCAGCTCTGAAAACATAATTTATGTTTCCCGTACTTTTATGTTTAATAGTCTTTTTGGCTTTACAAAACTTTGGATACAGATTGTTTAAAAACTTGCAGCTCCAGGACTAATTCAGCTGAACAGTTTCTGAGCAACAATAAATATAAATATCTAAATATACGTAAGATTAAGATCCTTCCTATCCAAGATATTTCACCTTTAATTTTGGGTGCTTGAGGCATTACTGAAAGCTTAAAAATGTTATTGAAAAAGTGCTGTGACATCTGAGCTATGGCATGCAATTTGTTCACATGCTCAGCAACAAGCAACATGCTCTGCCCTTCTTTTCTGTCCATGGGAAGAGTTGCTTTTGGATTTCATTTAAGGGTGAGGCAAGTACTTTTGAGATAACGTTTTACAGTTCCCTGCTGCTCTGTTCTTATTTGCAGGCCTGCTAGTTACTGTTTTGCAAGAATAGCTTTCACACTTGAACCACTTAGTAATGGAAACAAGTTTTTGTGGTTTAGGACTAACATAAGTCAGCCCCAGACACCTGCCAGGAGCTATTATAATTTTTTGTGTACCTCAGCTCAGGATACAGTTGGCTTTTGTTGTTGTAGTGTACGAATTACAGTTTTGCTTCTAAAAATAGAAATCTTTTGTATCTGAACAAAACAGTTCAATAAACTAACCTTGCCGAGATAACAGTATGTTTTTCATGTCAGAACTACAGTGGGACAAAGAAGCCTGCTTTCAAGGGTACCAGCCAAGCCATAGTAATTTAAAATAGCTGAGCATCAAGTCCTTCAGTTTTAGTTCTGTGTCGTGTCATAAGCAATCAGATGAAGACAGGGAAGTTTACTAAATTAGTAGTAAGCCACCACTGGTTTCCCCAAAGTGAGGTTTAAAGCTTCTCTGTGTGAACTCCTGAAATTCAGTCAGCTGCAAGGAACTCCCCAGCATAATTAGTGGCAGCTGGGGATTGCATTTGTGCTCCACTCTGGGCAAGCAAACAAACCAACCAACACACAAACCAGGGGCTGAAAACAGCCAGCAGGGAAAAAGCCAGTGCATGGAAAGGATTTGAAACTTCCCTCGAGCACTCTTTCTGTCTCCAGCTATTTTCAGTTCAAGAGGTTGCCCTAACCTGATGTGGTTTATCTGAGTAGCAACCATAAGTGGGTATTTCTGCCAAGAATGTCTCCTCCCAAGTCATGTTAACTTCTGCATCCCTGGAGAAGGTGTTCTGTAGTTCTGCTCTTCAGTATGTGAAGGTCCATCCTGTTCTCTTTGTTGGTGGAGGCTGCTTCAAAGCTCATGTATAGCCAGCAAAAGAGAGCAGGTGTCAGAACATGACAGGCGCACAGACGAGTTTTCTACTAGAACTCTGTGGGTTTGAAAGACATCAGCATCACTCACCCATCACTCTGGCTCTCTACCCAGACACAAATAGGATGGAAGGCAGTCAGTGCCAGAGCCCTGCAGAGCTCAGATGTGGATGAACAAGGAAAGCCAAAGGCAAATGGTTTCTGGCTGCTCTGACGCACAGAAATTATCTGATAACTGAGAGATCCCTGAGAACAGATTTGTCTTCCATAGGAAATGAATAAAAAAAAAAAGCACATGAAATTGTTGTCCAGAGCTCTATACCTAGAGTTAAAACCATACACTTTCTGACCATCCTTACATTGTTTCTCACTAATATTTCAGAGGAGCACAGAAACTAGCAGTCCTTACAGAGGCTCTGCTATACTTTGACCAGTCATAACAGGGACTTAAAACCTACAGTGCTGGAGATTGCTTGGTGAAGCTATCTCTTGTTTCTCGCAAACAAACATGGACAAAATAATGTAACCCATGAGGATGGTATCAGACTTTCTCAGGATTAATCATATGTAAATCCAGAATTGAGAGTCAGACAGTATATAACTTTTTCTTTTGAATACAGATCAAGTTTTCTCTTAAAATTTGCAAGGACATTTTCCCCCTGTAAGAGATAGTATTTCAGAGCATCAGTTTTCTGAAAATTCATCAGTCTTCATTTACTCATGATCAATTTGTTTCTGAAAGGGTTCAAAGCATGCGGATGCTTTCTGTTCAAATCAAGAACTAATTTTGCTTGAGACAAAAGTAGCAATTTAAGGAGGAAATGAAGTTACTTTGATGCATGTGTGTCATGTGGACTGCTGAGGCAAATCAGGAACTTGAAAAATGCATATCTCTTCTGATTAAATCCTTAATCATATATAACAGTGTCATGGTTTAATCCCAACTGGCAACTCAGCCCCACACAGCCACTCAATACCTCTCCCCAGTGGGACTGGGGAAAGAATGAAAAGAGTAAAAATGAGGAAATTTGTGGGTTGAAATAGAGAGAGTTTAACAGATAAACCAAAAGCTAGCTACATATGCAAGGAAAGCAAAACCGGGAATTCATCCACCGATTCCCAGAGGCAGGCAGGTGTTCAGCCATCCCCAGGAGAGCAGGGTCTCACCACAGGTAACAGTCACTTGAGAAGACAAACACTGTCACCCCAAACATCCCCGCTTTCCTTCTTTCTCCCCCAGCTTTATATACTGAATCCCATATACCATATGGTGTGGGATGTCCCTTTGGTCAGTTGGGGTCACCTGTCCTGGCTGTGTCCCCTCCAGAGTCGTTGTGCACCCCCAGCCTCCTCACTGGTGGGGTGGCATGAGGAGCAGAAAAGGCTTTGAGTCTGTCCAAATTCTGCTCAGCAGCAAGAAAAATGTCCCTATGTTATCAGCCCTGTTTCCAGCACAAATCCAAAACACAGCCCCATGACAGCTGCTGTGACTACCTCTATCCCAGCCAAAACCAGCAGAAATAGGAACAGAGGCTATGATGAAAATCACCAGCATTGTTAGAGTCAAAAGCGAAACTGTGATTGTTTCCTTCAGAGAAAACGGTGTAAAGAGGCACAGAGGAAGGATGTTGAACAAGGAGAGGCTGGAGAAGATGAATGGGTGGATGTTTCTTCTCAATAAAAGTGAATGTGCCTATGGTAAAAACTTAAAATGAAGAAATGCATGCAAAGTTATGTAGACAAGTCAAAGTCAGTAATTCAGGTCCTAAGCCACCCATGAACTGATGACAGTGGATTCATGTTTTCCATTCTTCTGAATTCTTTCTTCCTTAGTATTCTGAATCTTGAGAGCTGAATTCAGCATTGATCATGAGAAACTGGTGAGATATTTTGAACTAATTTTTAATGCTGACAAAGACAGTGAACTTCTGATAAAACCCCAACCTTATGAAGCCATCTTAGTTGAGAGTAGAGTGAATCAGAATTTGATATTATTAATTACACTAAGATATGATATTATAGTGATTTTGGGGCATCTTTGTAGTTTACTGAGCTAGTATACATTATATGAAGATAGCACGCTGGTATTTTCCTCAAAATTTCAAGTAGGAGCTACAGGAAAGTGAAAATATGTGTAGTACTATCATTGCTATAGTTTGGTCCCATTCACAGGTGCTCTCTGTGTGTATGGGTATGGGTTTGCATTTAGAAAGAAGAACTTTTTGTAAATGATTAATTTTTATGTAAGCATTTTACTGCTTTTGGTGGAAGTAGATTTTTACTAACCATTGTTTTTACCCAATACATTTTCTGCTTTGTAGAAGTTCATAGGTTTTTACTTCAAGCTCAGCATAGGAAACCTTTTAAGCGTGAAAAAAAGAAGTATCTCCAAACCAGACGGCTCTGTTTTTTAAAAAAGTCTTCCCTCTCACGTGTTCAATCCATGCCATGACCAACATAAATTAGAAACAATCATAATTCTGTTCCCTTGGCTATATCTTTTGGATATCCTCCAACATAAAATGCATTAGCACAAAAATGTTCTTGTCCTTAATTAATTTATAGCTTAGAGCAGAATACCATAAATAACAGTTGAAGTTCAGCTGCAAAGGTTTTAAATCCATGGATAAAATATTTCATAAAAATTGTAATAAAGCTTAAGCAGCTCTAGATGACAAGTAGAACTAATTATCAATAATCTTAGGAATTTCAGTGGTGGACAACTGAATGCAAAAGATGTTTATTTTGTAATATATTTGGGTTCTGTTGAATTTATTGTCATTGTGGGAAAGAAAATTATTTAAGTTTTATCCCTACCCTGAACAAATACACTTACTAAACTGAACTATTTGGTTAAGAGTTGTTGGGGTTTTTGTTTTGTTTTTAAATAACTTGAAGCATATAAAGTATGCTGGCATATCTTGTTGTGAAGCATGCATGATTGAAATGTACAGAACCTGCATGATTTATTATAGTTTTACATGGGAACCCAGGCCTGGAAAGGATCTAATGGGCCATCAAATTTATTGTTATAATATTGCAGGAATCATGTTTATAATCCCCTTCATACACTTATCAAGCTCCACTGTGGGTGCATTTAGGATTTTTGCTGCTGTTTCTCCAACTGGAAAATTGTTCCCAAATCTCATTGCCCCATGTGAGAGCCTGTTTTTAGTTTCTAGCATAGGTTAAATTCTGGCCAATCTATGCCATTGGGCTCCATTGCCAACATTATAATTTAATTGAAATGGCTTTCCCATCTCCCTGATGTTTGCCTCTGTGATATATTTATACACAGCAACTGGATCCCTTAACAGCCTTTCTTTTGCCAAGTTAAACAAGCCAAGCTCTTCATTCTGTCTTCTCATATGATAGGCTCTCCATTACCCTGACCATCCCAGAAGTCCATCTTTGTACCTGAACAAGTCTGAGGTAATGTGCTACAAATGACAAAGTACAACAGTCTTGTATAATAGCACAGTAAAAGAAACCATAGCAAACAGAGTAATAATTTCAGGCTTGCAGGGATGTGCTGTGCCAAATATTTAGAGAGTTGAGTGAGGTTGAGTGAAGGTTTTGAAGTCTTCTAAGGGGATTTTTATTAGAAACAATGTGGGTTTTTATCCCCAAGATGTTGATTGAAATTGCAGTATGAAAGGTTTTAGGGTTTCAATCAAAAGCTGGGAAATCAATGAAAATTATTATTTGGTTGAGACCTTCAGCCACAATTGTATGCAGTTGATTAGATTTGTGACAGTAATCACTGAAGAAATGGGTCTTGCATTCTGAAAGTTTGTTTGACAATTATTGCCTGGGAAAATTCCTATGAACACAGTATAATATTTGCTGAACCTTTCCTGGAGAAGGCACTATTGCCCTTAAGAAATTTCAGTTGCAGAGTTTGGAGGGTTGGTTCCCTGGCATTATCTCTGCAGAGTCCTCCTCTTGGTGTGAGCCAATGGAAAGCTGAAGAGAATGTGGATAAAACTGATCCCACCACCTCGCAGGACCACAGAGAAAAGGATGTTTGGTCAAATCCAGAATCCCCTGGTCTCTTGAGCCATAGCTTCCTGGAAAACTCCAGGAGACTCCTGTCTGACAGCTGTTAAGGCTGTGACAGCAATCTCTTTTTGGCTGTTTTACTTCTAATGCTTATTTGTTTGATAGTTAATCAAGTTTCAAGGGGAGCTTCGGAGAGGAGCTTTTTCCCAGCCGTGCTGAGCCTGACATCCCAGTGCTTGGGATTAGGATCAATGGAGAGTAGGATGTCTCTGTAAGTGTAAAGGAGAAATATTGGGGGACCATTTGTTTTTCTACAGTCCTTCTTTTCTCAGGAATAAACAGGCTGATTTATTTTTTAGCTTTTTCCTGCCCTGTGGCAGAAGGCAAAAAGAGCTTTTGTAATATACTGTAGGAAAAGAGAAGTACAAATTTAAACTACTTACATGCATATATGAAGATCAACAAAAATGAAAAGGTTTTAAAATACAAGCAATTTCTTGAGCAAGAGCAAAGGGGAATCCCAACCATGAATACAAGCAGTTAAATAGACAATTAAGGAAATACACATCAGGGCACTGCAGGAGGGACTGCTCCCTGAAGGACTGGCGATGAGGGGACCAGAGACCTGAGGGAAACAGCTGGGGACAGCTCCAGCATGGCATTGGGCACATTCCTGGAGATAGGAGGAGCCAGGGGTGGGCTGTGGGCCCAGCTTGGTGGCCTCCATGGGCTGGCAGGGCAGGGCTGGGCTGTGGGAAGCTGGAGGCCTGTCCTGCTGTGGCTGGTGGCCCCAGGGGGACCTAATGTGGGTTCCTGAGTTCTTGGGGCACTGATAATAAATTAAATGGAACTGTAATTCTAACAAACACTTCTGATGATAACAGTGATAGTCAAAGGGTTGATTTGATAATGAAAGCTGTCACACATGATGGCCTGTGCGTCATGGGAAGGAGGTGCCCCTTCATGCATCCCAAAGCCTTATCCAGTGGTGCTGGTGGGGTGTAGGGTGCTTGAGAAAATCAGCTTCATTTTGTGCCCCATTCTGACTAGCTGTGCACAGCCAGACCTTCAGAACAGCCAACCAAAGTGTCTGTCCAGGACTTGCCCTTTGGTGCACTATTCCCAGAGTGATTGCTGGGGCTTGGAGCTTGAAGTGAAAAGCAGCTTTGAGAGCTCTTTTCTTTCCCCAGCTTTTCCTTAGAGAGTCCTGGGAATGGTGGCTTGTAGATCAATGGGAATATGGGGACTTTCACTGACCCCTTTCATTAGGCTTTCTTGGCAAACCTGCCAAAGAAAACTTCAGTTTTCTGCTACATTTGGTTTCCTGATCCATGCTTCACTGGGGGAGAGGGAGCACATGTATGTGATCGAGGAGGGATGAGAGGCTTTCTCCAAAACAAACCTACAGAGAATCAATAGCTTCTTATTACTCTGCTGAGAGTAACAAGCAAAAATTATTCTATTTAGTGCACGTGATAAAACTTCCAACAGCTGGGATGGAAAAGGCAGCCCAATGAGCATCCTGCTTTATCCTTCATCCTGATGAATGTTAAACTTGCTAGTGAAGCAAAGTGTGCAACCTAAGCTGTCTTTTACTGATCTAGCAGGGGGTTAGAAGCATTTTGATGCACCTGTGTGAAGTTTGTGAGTGAAATTCCAGCTGTATTCAACTCAGAAGCAAAATCCCATGGGCTTTTTAGTACAACACAATGTTGTATAATGGAGAATATTTTAACTAATACAGTGATGTTCACCTTGACTCTTTCTTTTGCTGACCATATTTACTGTGGCATCACTTAAATGAAGAAGACATGTATATGCATAAATATTAGCTTGAGATATTTTATTGTTTAATGAAGAAACACTTGCTTTTCCAAAGAGTATACCCTGTGTACCTTATCCTGCTGCTTGGTCATGTATCAGAGGATGGAAATTACTTAGGTCCTATCTGTGTTCCAGGATACCTCTTCTTGGGAAGATATAGGTGTAGTTTCTACACTTGTAAAATGACTTTAAAACAATAAATAGTGGAAAGAAAGTACCCTTAAGGGCCTATTTTTAAACAGGGTCTTCTGTAAATAAAGTTTTTTGCAAATTTTGAATAACGCCACTTTATTTTGTCGCTTACAGAATATCAGATTTTCATCTTATTTAGGCTGATGAAAATCCAGAGTAACATCTTTAAACTCAGAAGAGTAAAGGCAAATGAGGTCAGAATTTGACACACTAAGCCTTGCTCCCCCCTTTTTGTATCTTAATAATATTAGAATGTGCTGGTTGACGGCAAACTCTTCTTTGTTTGTTACATTGTGTAAATTGCACTGAAAATCCATCTCTTCATTGCAAAAACATGACTCATTTTCTTTTTCTTAGGTCTGGATAGTTGCATAATAACTTTTAAAGACAGCAGTCTTGTTCCTTCCTCCATTCAAATGAATGAAAAAACTCTCACTGAATTTTTTTGAAGGACAAACCTTTCATAGGCCAAAGAATTAATTCCTGTAAATCCATGTGCCTCATACAAGTTATCTCTGTTTTGCTTCTTGTAAATTTTCATGAGAAATGTGATTCAGGGCTTGTGGGTATAACAGTGTGATAACCTGAATTCTTGCACATGTAGGAAATGCTTTCTGCTATCTATAAATAAATAAATAGATGGGCAATTGCTCAATGTTTTCCAAGAAGTAGCTGCTCAAGATTGAAGTTCTCAAAGCAAAATTTCTGGAAAATGAAAATTATCAGTAAAATAAACTTCCTGTAAAGCTAAGTTTTCCTTAATATGTATGCACCAATTACAGCTGGTTAAGAATTCATTACTCTCTCCTTATATTGTTCATAATCCAATAGATCTTGTTCTTTCAGAGAAAGGAAAAAAGATACAAATAGCAAGTTGATACTTACTATTTTGCAAGAATTCACATACAGTTTGTTCAGAAATAATATGGTTCATATACTGTTCTGCCTGCTATTAACTTAGATACTGCAGGAGTCCTGCTTTGTTCCTTAAATGGTAATGTTCCTTGTATGACTGTACTGTTATTAGAATTATACAAATTATTTAAATAACAGTCAGTTTTTAGAGTTGAAAAAAATTATTATTCTTTTATTTAAAAAGATCACAGCTTCCCAGAATACCGTATTTTCCTTGCCCGGGAAAGACCTCCATGGTCTCACAGCCCTCAGAATCTCTGTGGCCCCACCAGCCCTGCCACTGAGCCTGCCTGGATGCAGCATTGCACAGACCCACTGGCTCTGATGATGCAATGCCAGCTCTCTGGAGTGCATTTGACCTGCGAAACTTTGTTTATGCCATAACCATGCTGCTCAGTCAAGAGGGTCAGGGCAGAATCCAGGGAATTCACAATTCTGTTTGTTTATGCAACCTAATCAAATGCATGAATGAGCCTTTATCCACGTGAGACCCTGCCTCCCTCCAGTGGGATGGCTCAGATCCCCACATCCCCAGCTCTCCAGGAGCAAAGCTCCTAGCTCCCTGCATGTCTTGTATATCTCCACAGGATTTGGAGCCGTCACCATGTCCCCAGCCTTCCTTTGTTAGCTTTGTGAGCTGTGGAAGAAACGGTGTTTGTCTCCTGCAGTGCTGCAGGCTGCCCAGCTCGGCCAGCCACGGGAATCCTGTGTTCCCCCCCGAGCAGGCAGAGCTCTGCAGTGTCACTAAAGCTCTGCCATCGTGTCACCATGTCGTGTCATTGCTCTGCACATATTCTGCAGGGCTGCTCTACTCAGTGAGGAGCCCAGCACATTCACCTACCAGCTTTTCCCTTCCCTCATTACTGCTGCTTTTTTGGGGATGGAGGGGTTTCTTGATGTTGATTGCCAGATTACAGCAGGCAGCTGTGACTTGTGGCACCAGCTCTTTGGAGGCAAAGGGAGTGTGAGGTTTCACCAGCTTGTTGCTGTACTCTATCATACCTGCAAATGCCTTTCCTCGTGTATTCTGGATTCTTCGGGCCACTGTGCACTGTCACGGCTTTGGAAACACATGGATAAAGTCAATGGGAGCCTCTAAATAAAAAATATAAGTATTTTCAAGCCACTTTAAGTCTGGAAGCCTCTGTTTTCTAGCTGGCCTGCTGGCTGGCTGGCAGACAAGCAGAACATGCTGCTTCTCTCTTTGTCCTGGCACGTGGCCCCTGAGCCTTATCTCTTCCCTAGGGAGCAGCAGGGACCCCAGGCAGCCTCGGGTGGGAGCAGCAGAGCGATGGCACAGGGACACCTCCACCCTCGACTCCCTCCTCCCCACTCCGGACCTAGATTCTAGCGAAGCCCCTGCCTGGGAGCAGCCTGGACTCAGGTATTGCTGCACTGACACACAGCTCTCAGGTGGAGCCACACTCCTCAATAATTCAGGAGGTACTGTTGCAATAGCATGGCTGGAAAGCAGCACTTGAGCTTACTGCAGATGTCAGCTCCAGGAGGTTACCAAAATGACTTATTTCAAAACAAGAAAATGGGAACATGAAAACCAAGAGTTTTTCAAGGGCTCCTCTGAATTGCAGAGCTGTTAAAGCCCTCAGGGATGGCTGGAGATTCCCAAGGACATCCTGAATGCACATTGTTTTCTCTGAAATTTTTTAGCATCATGAGTTAAAAATAAGCATCCTGAGTTTATGTAATGAGGAACTCTGCAGCAGGCACCATGGAATTCTGTTACCATTTTACATGTCTTCCAACATTCATCTTGGATTTTCCCTGTCTTTTAAAAGCCCCAATGCTAGTATCACATTGGTTATACAGCATTCTTTATTTCCAGTTTTAAAGTTCCTCAAGGTGCTAGAACATACTTTGAAACTGTGAACCCAGCTCACAAACTGGAAGGCAAACACTAAATGATTTTATAAAAATTTCACAACTTTAAGCCCAATATCAGATCATATTTTTAAATGTCTGAGTCATTTGGAAAGTTTGGGACTGTCTGTATTAATTATGGCCCCAGAAGATCTATCCCAACAGTTTGAAAGCAACTCCATTTGTAGTCAAGGATTGCAAACACAATCTTCCTGGAACTGAAAGTTGTGCATTGTGCAATTTTTATGGCTTATATAGCTTTTCTATTTTTAGTTGTTTCAAACCTGCAATACATCATATAATCCTCCTTAAACTGTCATCCATAATGCTAATTGACATTAACTTGGCATAAGTTATTTGCTTTCTTGAATTTATATAGTTACTGTTTTATCTAACAATGTTACACAAACAAAAGTTTATTTTTTCTCTGATATAAAGTTGTTGTGAGTACAAACTGGTAATGATGTGTTTCCAGTTATGGACTTGAAAACAATTAACAAAATAAATTACTCCCCCTCCCAGTATTTTCTTTTTTTCTTTTAAAAATATGTGTGTGTTATGAAGTCCAAAAGCTGTTCCATTATTTCAGCAAACCATTCATTTAATATTTGCCTTTATAGACATTTGGAAAAGTTTCTCTGAGGTTTGAGAAAGACTGATACAATTGCACTTCTCAGCTTTTTTGAATATACAATGAGAAGAACAATTTTTGTTTTTTTTTTTTCCTTTCCAGAAATGCATCTTCAAGGTATAAGAGAACAGTAGTGACAAGTATTTACATAGCACTCCCCAGCCTTGTTCTTGTTTACAGAAATAGTAAAGTCATGTGTTAGGCTACCTGCAGAAATCCTTTGTGAGACCTTGTGCCACACCCTGGCTGAGCAGAGGACGGGGGACTTGTCACACCAGTTAATGACTTTTGTACCACAATTCTAAGTCTTGGGTTCTGCCAATATTTTTATTTTCTGGGCTTTCCCATTCCTTTGATTGTAACCCTTTGTTTTTGACACGTATGCTTAATTCAACAATTCCGAGGTTTGCCAAATCCTTGATGTTTGCTGCTTCCACAGGGTATTCCACAGAGTGAATTCCAATGCCTGGAAATCCAGTGCTGTGGCCAGGTCATCCTACAACAGTGGCATGTGCTGCTGAGCAGTTTCCCATGCAGGCTTTTGGCTTTTCTTGATGGCAAAAAGTGATAAGAGTACCAGAGAGTACAGTCAGAATAAAGATATTTTTTGCAAGCATGACAGCTCCCTTAGCTTGCGCACATGGCAGCCTACCAGCTGTACAGGGTTTCTCTAAATTTTCTGGCCATTTCATAGCAGGGTGGCTTTGCAGGCCTAGAATTCACTGACAAACTGCTGACTGATTTTTTAATTTTTTGGTTTTAAATGTATGTTGGGGTTTTTGTGCACTCAGTGGTGTTCTGCAGGATGAATTGAAAACATCTAGTAGAATACCATGTTGTTGAATTTACTTTGATTAATCAAATTACAGAATTTAATATGGAGGCATAGGGTGTATGTATTCCTCAAATTCCATTTGATTTAGCAGAGCCTTTCAGGTTTAAAGACATAAAAATTCTTAATCAGTAAAAGTAAGGAAATATTTATTCAACATGAGGACTTTGTTCTGATTTTTCCGAAAGCCCTGGGAAATACTTTCAGTGTATATACAGTGGAGGCTCAGCTGTTTAGTTTGAGCTTGCTTTTTTGGGACAGCTGTGCTTACTAGTTGGCTATTGGATGCTCTGGAGAGCTGCCCTTTAACTTTCATATGGGCAGGTCTGAAAAACTCTTTTACCTCTGAAATTCATGCAGTCTGCATGTGGACAAATGCAGATAAGGAAAAGCTCTTGTCCGTGGTCTCTGCAGTGAATACAAGAACAAGCAGTGGTACTGAAAGCTCACTTAGGCACTTTCACTAGGCATAGAAACCCGAGAGAGGTTTATTCTCACTGGGAGTAAAACAATAAATTAAATGTGAAATGAACTCATGAGAATACTCTCTGTTACATCTTGTTTCTTAAGATAACTATGTAGAGCACCTCTAATATGACAAGAGGTGGATTTGCTTCCTCAAAGGAGGAAAGCTGGCTAATCTTCCTTTTCCCAGTCACAGCTTGGTGCAGCTTGGTCCCAGCAGAACCAAGACACGACAGAGCTGCCAGCAGCAGCCACACCAGGTCCTTGCCAAGGCCCTGGGTCCACCACACCAGAGAAGCAACCCAAAGTATTTCTCAGTCACCTAAACTTCATTGAAGGCAGATGAAAAATATTTAAGGAAGCAAATAAGAAATGCTGAGACATTACTTAACTGTAGGGTCAGAGAGCTTTTCACTAAATAAAGAAAACCAGTAATGTACTTAAATTCTGCTTTCTCACCTGATCTACCAATAATATGCCATCTGCATATGCCACCTCCCCTTTTTTTTTTTTTTCTGATGGTGACCAAAATGTTGGCATTATTGTGAAATGTCAAATCATTCCTTTAAATCTGTATTCCAAGACACAGTGATGCCTTAATACTTAAAGATACCCACCAATTCCCTTCAGCAACACTGAGATCCCCACTGCTTTTCTGTCACACAGCTCCTCATATGAAATAGAAACTTGACGATTTCATTGTTAATTTTTTTTCATATTTTAAAAAATAAATATTGGTCTCTAGTTTCACTTTCTCTAACTAAAAGAAAGCTAATGTAGATCCATTTTTTTTTAAATTGATCCATCTTAAATTAGTTGTTTTGTACAATTACAGCCAAATTCCCCCACTTCTTCTCCCGAGAAAAGAGTTTGGCATGAGAGGTTGTAGCTGGAGTATTAAATGAGCTCTTTTCCCAGTTAGGGAGCTCAGCAAGGGTCACCTTTAGACTCTTCTCAGTGCTTGTTAGTGCTGTGTTTTCTGCCCCTCTCAGGCAGAAGTGTGCATGCAGCAGAGGTCTGATGCCTTGCAGAAAATCCATCCCAACAGCACAAGCCACTTGAGTTTGTGACTTCATTAATACAAAGTTGGCAGGGCTGGTTATAGCAGGGACTGTAAGGGGTGGACACAGTGCCACGGCCTCTGTCATGTCCTAACATTTGCCACCGAGTGTGGCACTGTGTCAGATGCTGATAACGAGGTGCTAAATACCTGCTATTGCCTCCCCACCCATCAGCAAAATCGGCCTTTGTGATGATGCATTTCTGGATCCAGCCCCAGTTTATCAGTCAGTTCACCGATGTGCCCTAATTAAGGGCACAACTCTTTAGAGAGATTAGGGCTGACTCAGAGGGGCAAAACTGGGACCTCCCAGGGTCAGAATGCAGTGGCATCCTCCAGCCATGTCCTCTCACAGGGAGACTGGAACACCACCACACTCCAGCCAGCACCTTTTACCATGGGAAGATAGTCAGGGGATGCTTTCCCGGATAAACAGGAGCCAAGGTGGGCTTTAGCAGCCAACACTGG
The DNA here is from genome assembly GCA_025920805.1 of Petroica traversi. Taxonomy (NCBI): domain Eukaryota; kingdom Metazoa; phylum Chordata; class Aves; order Passeriformes; family Petroicidae; genus Petroica; species Petroica traversi. The sequence continues at coordinate 6,724,448 of JAHLSL010000046.1, forward strand.
AGCTGCTTGACTTAGGAGGACAGGCCTGAAGTAGCCTCAGAGAGCTCAGACTCCATTTCAAAGACAATGAAAGATTATAGATTAAACCTAAACTTCTACCTAAATCACACAAGTGAAATACTTAAAGCTGAGCACTGTGAATTTATACCAATGCAGGCAACTTTAACTTCACGTGGGCTTATAAAACACCCACTTCATTTGTTGGAGCTCTGTTTAATATCTTTCCATGGCTCTGAACTAAAATTGCTTTCTAAGAAAAGCAGCTGAGAAAGTTTTACTTTGTCCTGTAGTGGAAAACAAAGAAAATTCAATGCTTTTTTAAAAGTTTAAAAAGGTAGGGTGTTTGGCTAGTTGCAGCAAGACAAACACAATTCGCTTAGAGATTTTATCCCTGCTGAAATTGGATTTTAAGACATCACAAGCATTAAAGAAACTGGCAGCAGGTAATTTTATTAATGCAAGTAGAAGACCAAGCCCATGAAGGTTATTTATTTGCTTCTTCCTTCTCCTTTCCTTCTTTACTCAAACTATGCTGTATTTTCAGCTTAGCCTGAATTTTTGCTCTGAATTAAAAAGCCAGGTGAAGATTTAAGCAGATTAACATTGAAAGGCTGTTAAAACAACCCATCAAAACAAGCTCAACCTGTACATGCAGGATAACTCTTTTAACTTCATAAATTTCAAGTGAAGAAATTGTTGTCCTGGGATTTTGAAACCATGACATTAGAAGAGGCATGCAAATATGGTTTCTAAAAATGAAAGCTATTAAAGTGGCTGAGGCATTCTCAATGCCCAGGTGAGGTATCTCCAGGTTTTTATGCTGCTCCTTGTCAGCATGAGACCTTGGTATTTAAATCATGTAAGCTGACATTTACTTCTTTACTTTCTTTGCCACAAGTTCTGAAGTCAGTGGAAAGCCTGCAGGATTACTGGGAAATAGTGACAGTCACTGGGCTGGCACTGCCAGGAATGAAGTAAGACTCTCCTTTCCTTTTACCTCTTTGCAAACAGTAATGACAAGTGAAGGCCAGGGCTCTGAATAGTGCAGAGCCTCCCAGTGCTAGTCTCCTTATCAGTGACATGAAGCAGAAGAGCTCAAATTTGTGCCACCAAGCCCAGCAAAAGCCAGGGTAAGCCTGGTGGGAAGTGGGGATGTTGTGCAACCTCTGTGCTTCAGCTTCTCTGTCTCTTCCTGAACCTCTCTATCTCCAAAACATCCCTCGGTAGCAACTTAAAAATATGCCTCTAGAAAAAGTACTAGAGTTCTGCGTGCCTTGACCTAACTTGAAAATTTCAGATTTTTTTCTGTTTTCCCACCACCCACTGCTTATTTTCTCTCTCCAGACTGTGTATTTATGGTGAATTGCACTTTCCCTTTGCACGGCTGATTAGTTTTCCATTTCCTTTGTTTGTAAAGGCTGTGGAAAGGAAAGGTTGTAAATTAAACAGTGACAGGTCATGAGCACAGATACTGGAAGGGGAATGTCTGTACTCATGCTAAACTCTTGGAGTGGTCCTTGGCACACTTCTGGCCAGGCCACTTATCACCCTCCTGATCCATCTGAGAGTGTGTTTCAGGAGTCAGCATGGGCTAGGAGCAATTCCCAGTGGGCAGTGTGGATGCAGCCAACATGTTATGGATGCTAAGAGGGCTTAAGAGCCTGAAGTATTTTCCAGGACAGCTGGCCTCACAGTCAGAGAGGAGTCCTGGGCATGGTTAATCTCCAGTATACATGCGGCCAGAAAATTATTTTCTTTTTTTTTTTGGTTTTTTTTTTTCCCCAATGGGAAAACCACCAAAATTGACAGTGAAACTCATGGCCAGGTTTAGTATCAGAGACTATTTTTAAATCCTTGTTTTGAAACCAATTAATCTTCGCAGAGGATGAACCTTTTGAGAGGTGGAAGGCAGCCCAGTCTAATGGAGGGGGTTAAATTCATGTCTCACCAGATGACAAGGTATTCATGTGCAAGCTGGTACTCTGTGTCTATCAACAACTGAAACTTCCTACAAAGGAGTCACTGACAGAGATTTGGAACTTGCTCCCTGCTTTGGTTGATAGTTGAAATTTGAGATGCTGCAGATGGTTATTTTTTACACTGCTGTCTCTTGGAGACTATGTTTGTAGAAGATACAGGTCCTCTGTCTAATTTTTTTTTCCTTTGCTGTAAAATTGGTTAGGGTATCTACATTGTGATTATTTTTTGTATTTTTTTAATGAAAGAAAGATAAATTAGTCACATGTAAAATGTAGCTATAGTTTACAGGTTTCAGCAAAATCAGAGCTGTGCAAATTATGGCTACTGAAAAGAATACAGATTCAAGATCCACATCAGGTCAGAAAGAGAGCAAAATATTTACCTCTACCCAAAGCTTAGAGTTTGCTTTTGGGACACTAATCTTTTTGTCTCCTCTCATACTTTTGAAAAATACCAGATAATTTTAAAATAAAAAGTAATTTTAAAGTGAAACATTGAAGCTTATTTTGTAGAAAGCTAAGGGCTTCCTCAATTCCTAATTGTATTTGCTATTTGCCCTGTGGCTCATTACTAGATTAAAGCAGGCTGGCAAGGCCCATGGAACAACTTTAGCTTCCACGCTGTGTTCCCTCAGTGACATATCATTTTTAGGCATTTTGGTTGGTTGCAGTAAGGATAGAAAGAAGGCAAGGACTGTAATGATTTTCAGCCTGCTCCTGAGCACTGCTGCTTTCAGCAGTTTTCTACCATCTTGGCAGGAGAGAGTGGATCGTCATAGGAGCAGTGGTCTTTAGAAACTATTTACTAGAGTGTGGTTCCTAAATCCATTGAGTATTTCACCCTGTGGGTTATCAGCTTGGTTCTGTGCTGGCAACAAAAAGAAATGACCAGTGCTTACCTGACACCAGAGACTTCCCAACAGCAGGAGTGAAAAATCCTTGGTAGGCCAGCTAATCTGCATCACCTCTCTTACCATTTTCCAGGCACGTTCTGCCTGTCAGGTGACAAAACAAATGTTTAGGAGGTTTGGACTGGAACTAATGGTGACACTGCTAGCGTTGTTTTCATGTGAAGTTCACAGTTTGATTTGAAATGGGTTAACTCAAAAGAGCAGAAAGAAAAAATCTGTGAGGAATCACGATAGGGCACAGTGCTCAATCCAGCACTCTGAGAGTGGCTGTGTCTTCTTCAGCTGGGTGCAAGGTCCCAGAAAGCAGCAGCATTACTTTCCTCCAAAGATTCATTTTCCTTCAAATCAGAGGTGGGTATTCCTGGGCACAGGATGCCCCAGTGGGCTGGGATGAGGGATGTTTTGTCCACATCTCCCAGCTCAGCTGAAATGGGCTAAAAGGATGCACTGCAGGCAGCTGGCAGTGCTGCCTCCCTCCTTGTTCCTGGCTAGTCCCTTTCAGCCACAAGGCCACTCCAGAGAATAAATGTCTCAGTCCTCATCAGACCTAGTGGCATGTTTGTCCAGTGGTGTCAGCTACTTGACTTGTCTCCTCTGTGACTCCTGTTTGTACTTTCTGGCAGCTGGGAAGAACAGTAATCAAAACATGGGTAGGGTGATATATAAAAGTTTATTTTTTTGACTCAGTGATGATCTAATAGCTTATCATTCCTCATGCCTCATGCATCCAAGATGTTTTTCCAGATGAAGCCTGGGAAACATGAATCTTTGTGAAATAAGTCTATGTTACTCCTTAGTTGGTCAGCATGCATTACTCATGTAAAAGTATTCCAGATGAAACCACAAGTTTTCCTGAAAATGACAAAATGAATGGAATTATACCAGCATAAACTTTGTTCTTTGTAAATCTGTGCCATAATTTAGCTAGAGAAGAGTTTACCTTGGAATTAAGAAAATAGAGTTAAAGTGGTATAAATCTGCTCTAGTGATGACTGTGTTTCCTCTTTTAATTTTGTGAAATCCTTTTCTGCTTGCATGCAGATTTTACTTATTCAGAAAGACACCTGGATATGGAATTTTCAGAAATTTATTTATTTTCTTCCTGGGAGTACATTTATGTTTTTTGTCTCTTTTTTTTTTCAAACAAAGGAACTGTTGTTGATATAGTCTTTGGTGAACTTAGTCCATGTTCAAGAATCAATTTTAAAAGCTAAAAAATAAGTCTTTGATAAAGCAAAAAGGCTTTGCTGATTCTCGTGCTGTACCTCAGCAAGTATGTCTGCTACAACTTTGCTTCTCTTCTACACTACTTGCAAACTGCAAACTCTGCTATGGCAGCAGAGTCAACAGGATGAAACAAATATTTATTCTTCAGTGTATGAGGCTCAGCACAGGGGTGCTGGGATGCTGCTCCTCCTAATACCTGTATGATAAACACTTTTCCAGGGCAGCGAGCAGACCAGGTGAAAGGATGAAGGCAGCAGTGGTTTACACAGCTAGACTAGCCACAGGTCCTCTCCTAGTCTGTACAGGAATTACAGCCCTGTGGTTTGGTTATTTAGGCTGTTTACTGAGTAGAGAATTGTCCTGATTCAAAGAGTATCCATAGCTCCATGCCAAGAGTCCAACAAGAAGGGCAAACAGCAAATGTGCTCTCACAAAAGCACACTGGCAAAGTATAACACAGTCAAAAGGAACAAAGACCTTTTCTTGTTTGCTCAAATCATGATGCATATGAGGACTGGGGTTAGACAGCACAATGGATTAGTACTTTAGGCTTGAAAATGTAGAAATTCAGGAAATTCCAGGATTATTAAAGTCAGATACTTGTTCTGTTCTTCATTGTATTAGTAATTTGGTTTATCACTGTCCTCTGACCATCATGACTAAAACACCAGGGGAGTCATCTGCAAAAGCAAAACCAAGAATGAGATCTGCATTCCCTTGGCCTGGTTCATTCACAATCCAGAGTCTGACACAATCCAGAGTCAGATATAGAGTCTATCCTATCCAGAGTCTGCTTCATGCAGCATCAGAGTCCAACTGCACAGCACTGCTCTTTCAGTGCAGCCACAGTTCCTTTCTGGTCCTATCACAACCTCTTGAGAATGTGATTCCTTTTAATTTCTTCAAGTTAGGCAAAATAATAGTAATTAAGAATCTGCAGAGTCCAGGGAAAGGACATGGAATACCCAATAGGAAAGCTAATAATTTTAATCAGCTGCTGAGGTGGTATGAATCTCTGCATGATTGTCCTGTGAAAGTCACACCACTGAAGCCATGTAAACTTAGTTGTGTCTATGCAGACACCTTTGGCTAAAGCATCCATTCCTATCTGGGGTAGTCTCCTCTCCTCTCCTCTCCTCTCCTCTCCTCTCCTCTCCTCTCCTCTTCTCCTCTCTTTTTTTAAATTGGTACCTAATACTTTCAGATACAGACTGACACTATTTAAAATTTTTTCTAGCTCTCCTCATCATCTGTGGGATGTTTCAGATCTGAGGGGGATTTTTATAACCTTTGGTCTCAGTTTGAATCTATTTAAATTATTTTTCACTCCTAGTGATGTATATTGATTCGTAATCACCAGGCAGAAATTTGGCTTGCTCAGTGCTTGAGTTCTCTGCAATCAACTCTGTGTACCAGGCACTTCTGCACATCACTTTGCTCCATTCCAAATTCCTGCAAAGCAGAGCCCCTGAAAGATATAGTTCCCAAAGCCACAGCAGAGAAACAAAGTCCAGTTTTGGTTCTCTAACCCAATTGCACTGTCCCTATAATTCTTTGTTAGCCTGTCAGAAGCCCAGCACTTTCATGTCATATTCTAATCAGTTAGATCTGCAACTGAGATCCAGACCACAAATTTATTGCCAATGGATGTAAATCAACTTTTTGTGTGTGTGAGTGAATTATAACATTATTATTATTATTTTAAGGGAAAGTACTATGGAGCCAAAATCATCATGTCCAATTAGCAAGAGAGACTACACATTAAGTTCAAAGAACCCTTTTGTGTTATCTGATTCTAACAGCACTAGTAACTAATCTAACCTGCCATTTCAAGAGCTTTAGGGAGAACAAATTGCCATCAGCGGGGGAAAGACTTGGAATAGCATGCAGCCTGTCCTCTCCTGACATCCTACTCAGCAAATTCCTTCCAGACTTCCTCCTGATGTCAGTAAAACTAACATAAAGGTTATTTCATAAAACCTTGTGTGGATTCTAACTTGTGAAAGCTGAAGGATCCATGCCCAGAACAACAATACAGGCTCAAGGAAATAATCATAGCATTTGTCCTTTGTGCATAAAGCTTAACAAATGACTGAACCAGAGGAGGGGCTGAAGAGTTCCCATGCCGAGTACCAATGCTGTGAGCACATATTGAAATGAGTGGCCAATAAATGTCGAAATCAAGGTGACTGATCACATAAAGTCTTCTTGTCTTTGACTGGAAACTGTTAGGAAAGGTTTCATGTTTAATATACAGTATGATAAGGGGTGGGGGAAAAAAGTAGAGTTAAATGCTAAAGTTCTTATAAATCATATGAGCTATTTCTTCAGGGAACACAATCCCTTCAGCAGATCAGGAATGCTGTAAGATTTGGAGATATGATCAGCACTGACAGCAGGAGGTCATTTGTTGCCAGTGTTAGACTGGCAGTGTCCCCAGAATCAATTTTGGAACCTTGGTGAAACAACAGATAAGCAAGGTTTTGGGATTTGGATATTTGCATACTGAAATAATGTCATGCAAATGCTCAGAAACTTTTCTTTATCGTGATGCCATCAGAAAAGCAGATGGATATCCAAAATGATAACACTAAGCACTCCTTTCCAGCACACAGTACTTCAGCCAAGATCACTGGTATGTTCTGGCTACTTCATGCTGCTCTAATTAAAACTCAGTCATCCTCACAGCTGCTTTATATTCCTAGAGCACTGCACAACAGCTGGATCATGCCGTTGATTTTGGCCCTTAAACTCCTTGGAAATTACTGTGTGAATATCAAAACCTTGGCCCTTTCTGCCACCATTTAAGCCTCTGTCACCTACATCTCTGGCTTCAGCACATGACGCCTTTGCATTTGGGTAATGTGTCGTAAAAGTATCAATATCTAAGGGAAGACAGAGTAAGTGTTAGCATTACTCTGATTTTGGTAGGCTTTCACACAAAGAAAGGCTGCCAAGGGCAGTGTCCCCGAGTGTGGCAGACTGTCTGCCACACTTACTGACAGGTAAAACTTGCTGCAAAATAAATCTACAAGTTTAAAAGTAATTTTGAAAGAGGCCAAGTTTGACCTCCTTTAACAGCAATCATATGCTAATTAGCCAGATGATACGAAACACCAGGTCAGCTGGTTAAGCTGCTGTGTTGATGTTTTAATGAATTTTAAAAAAACATAACTTTTCATCTGTCCTTTGTGCACCTATATTGATTTATATTGAGCATAAGCACGCTTGAAATATGCATTCATAATTTCTCTGTTAACGGGTTGATAAGCCTATAGTCAAATACTCAGTCTTTACATGGCTTCAGGAATGGTTGTGTCAGCTCCCACAAGGACAGATGGATCAAAGAGGCTGTCTGGAGTTATGATGTGACTGGGTGACACACAACCTTTCATGAAGTCTAACATACTCAGCGAAATGCATCTGGTTGATTATGCAATGTTTCAGGTTGATGATGTGTCTCAACTAAGTTACATTTAACATTAATTGTGCACCTTCAGATCTATAAGTTGAGTCATCTTACGGCAGAGAAATCCCTAACATGGCATGTTACTAAGCAGAATATACTGTAATATAATCATCTGTTTTCCACTGAAAAACATATACAAGACAGTCTTCAAATATTTGTTCTTAAAACATGTAGGATGTCCTGGAGCCATGAAGCCATTCACTGTAAGCCATAAAAAATAGGTTGGTTTAGAGATGAAAGTGGCTGGAGGCTGTGACCAACAAGGACTCAGAAGGAAACACTTAGAAAATAGAGACAGATTGAATCCCAAGTGCTCTCTCCTGAGAGGAAGTGTGGTTGGAAAGTTTCAAACCCATTAAAGTTAAACAAATTGAAAGACCCTATCTGAGAGGAAACATAGTACTATGTTTATTTTTCCATTATAAATCTGAAACCTAAAAGATTTCCTGAGGTTCTCAGGTATTGTTCATGCTTATAATGGAGATCTGTTTTTAGAAAGTGTAATTCATGTATTTAATCCAAACTGTTTGATGAAAAACACACTGCATAAGCATTCAGGAAGCTAAAGGCCATTGTATACCTGTATCACATATTGTTTGGATAAGAGCAGACCTACAATGCAAGGAATCTCTTTGTGAAAATCTCTCACTCCAAAATATGGGCTCTAATTCTCTCCCTATTTACGCTGCTGGACAAATTCCACTGAATTAATGAAGATATGAGTAACCAGACATAATAAAAAGACAATCTTCATGCTGAGTGTGAAACTACAAAAGTGCAAGACTAATTGTGAACAAGAGATTTACAATGCTGGCCTGAATCAAGTATGTAGGCAAACCCTTGCAGAACCAGTGTAATTCAGTAAAGCTGATTAGTCAATGTGTTTTAGGTTTTGCTCCATCACTAGTGAGCTGCTGCTCTGAACTCCTTATCTGAAGAGTGTGTGATGTTATTGATTTTGAGAAGCTTCTGTTTGACTAATGAACAAACTGCAGACTAAATACAGAGATTAATTTAAATGAGAGGAAACACTTGGAAGCAGTGGGATATTTTTCATTAGATTTATTGCTATAAAAATGTAGCAATACAATAGGTCAAGTGACAGACCTGAGGAACATGTCCTAGTCTAAGTGCAGGTGCTTAAGAGAACAGAAATGCGAGCATCAAATAACCATGACCTGAGATTTTGGAGAAACCATGAATCTTCTGGAAAGAGTGTGTTGATCTTGCCCATTTACCTGTTAGGGATTTCATACCCTTTTTGCTCATTTTTCAAACTTCTTTTCAACTTCCCTTTATGGCACTTACTGTCTAATAATCCTGTGCATTATTTGCCACCTGATTTACTCTGCATTCCAAATTTTTCTTGGTTATCTGCAATAAAATCATTGCTTATTTCAGGGAAACAGTGAGCTGACATTTGTCATGCATTGGCACTCCACTTTCATAGAGAATTTATACTCCAGGAAGATGCTTTTTGAAAATGTGATTGCATTTCTGTTTCTCAAGTAAGCCACATGTTAAAATAAGATCTATTTGACAACCCACTTTTTTTTTGTAATGTTGAATTGTGAATTATCAAAATGTCAACTGAACCAAAGGAAACACCAGAACATGCTGTCATTTCCCTGCATCACTTTTAAGTTCCATACAGTTAAACTCATATCAGCATTTGCTGGCTGAAAAAGATGGCTAACCTTACCTCAGGACTTTTTTCTGCCACACACAGAGTTGTTGAAATGGTTGAGCTTTCTACCACAGTCTCTTGAGCATGACAGTATTTTTCAGTTTTTAGAAGATTGTTGTTCTTACCAAAGGCAGTATTTCCATTGTGGCTTTTCTTTTCTTTTTTTTTTTTTTGTTTTTTTTTTTGCGAGTAATTTTGTTTATAAATGCACCTTTATGTTTATTTCTTTCTAGGCAGGGATGAGATCCCGAAACCAAGGTGGAGAAAGCTCGTCTAACGGGCACTTCTCCAGTTCCAAGCCTGTCATCAGCCATGCAGAGAATGAAAAACTTCAGGAGGATGCCAAGAAAAAGAACAAACCTCATCGGAAGGAAGATGAAGTCATGGTTTCAGCAACTGTCAAACGGCACTCAAAATCACCTGGCCCCAGTGAGCGAAAGAACAAGAAGTCCATAGAACTTTCTAAAGAAGACTTGATAAAACTACTCAGTATAATGGAAGGAGAGTTGCAGGTAAACTAAACATATTAAACCATACTTTCTGTGTACCTATCTATTTTTAGGTTGTCCAAAGAGCACAGGACTCAGCTAACAGGGACATGCATATTTAAGGCAAAGGACCACAGGGAGAGAGCAGTGGTAATTGGTGTGTAACAGTCATAGTTTTAAGTGCTGCTTTATTTACCACTGCAGCTACCAAAGCAAAATAAATTGCAAACACCTGTCAAAGATACACCTGACAAACAAACGGGGATCTGCAGGTGAGGCTGAAAACAACCACAGGGGAATTGGTGGTTGGGTGGGAAGAAGAGAGGGGGAAAGACAAGTATATATAGGGAATGTAATTACAGTCATTACTAAAAATATTCAAGAGGCAAATCTGCAAGTCAGGAATACTGAAAATGAACTTTAGATGTTCCCTGGAACTTCTGCATATTTAGATGTTACTCAGGGCTCAGCCAAAGCTCTGTGTGTCCTGACCGATTTCTGGAGTCCAGTGCTTTGCACCTTCCTTGCCATTCAAAGATCCATTAGTTTTACTTCTTGGAGTAGTACTTGCTTGAAAGCTTACTCAGTTGTCCTGGTTTGCATGTTAATTCAGCCCAGCAGGAAGTCCTTGATGGCAGTCAGCCTGATTTTGCACTTAACTTGTTCCCAGTGTCCATCCAGTTTTGAGATTCTCTTTAATGCTAATAAAAACTAGCTCGCACTAGTGTCAGCCTTTAGAGAACTTCAAAATAATAAGTTGAAACATAGTATTTCAAAAAGTCTGTATGAAGACTTGTGACTTTTCAAAACGTATCCCCTTTTGAAGTAGGACTGCTTGTCAAATCCATACATCCTTTTCGTTGTACTTTAGTGAACTTTTTCACAGCAGAAAAAAGCCACCCAACCTGTCTGAAAACATTTTGTCTTAATCCGTTTATTGTAATTAACCATTACCATTTAGCTTTTCATATCAGGCTTTACTTTTCCCCTGAAACCCACATTCATAACATTATTACTTTAATGTTGAACTTGTTACCATCTTATCTGATTACAAGAAGCAATAGTTCTGTTAATTTCTTTGCTACATGACTCACCCTTACCACAACTCTGAGATTCCATCTCACTAAGTACCATTAAATATCACTTTTTCTGCACATAATTCACCTGTAGTTTGTCAGAAACTACTCTCAAGTCACAAGAAATATGCATTCAAAAGAAATAGTTTTGTCAAAGACAGACAATGGTCATTTTACAATGAAAAGCTACAGGCGGAAAAAAGGGAAGAAAATCAGTTGAATGCAATTTTGCAAAGGAAGAAAGAAATTATGATTACAGAAAAGTAACCATTTTTATAGGGCTTCATTTTACTTTATTCAGAAACTTGTATATATAATTTCCTTAGAAATAGAGCTAGCGTGCAGCTTCTGTGGTGAACAGAGCCAAACCTCAATAGAAATGTATCATGCTTGTGTTCAGAAAGATTTACCCTGAAGTCACCTTTGTGGTCTGGAAAGGGGAGGAGAAGAAAGTCACTAATGTTTCCTGAGTGGCAATAAATGTAGTCTTTATTGTTTGAGTAATTCTCCTGTTCTTCACCATAGTGTTTTACTTTGTGGGGTAGTTACACAATCTTTGAAGGACTGGTCATGTTCTCTTTATCTTTATTAAGGGGATGATGGGGATAGGTCCTGGACAATACTTTTAGTGGTTTTCATACACACAGACCCCAAAGAGATAATAGGCACTGCTAAAGCTTCCTGGCCTGTCAGGGAGGGACAACCCAACTGATAGCCATAGACTGCATCTGTTCTTCTGCTCCTTGCAGCCAGGCAGGGAAGAGAATCACTATTTTTAATCCATTGGGGTTTTTAATTTAATTTCAAACTTCCATTTTAGTTATTTCACTGGTACCTGTGCTGGCCCATTTCTGAAGTGGGCAAGCTACAGCACTTTGGCTTGAGATGAGATCCTGGCTTTAACACTACAGATGAAGATGAGCCAAGGAAGACTGCAGCCAAAGTAAATACTCTGGTATTACCTCCTGGCTGTCACAGTGACCTAATGCACTGAGTCATTTCATGGCTTTTTATTTTCAGATCTGTTCAGACATCTCTGGTGGCTGGCTGGCATTTTGTTGGACTGACAAATCACACTGTGGGTTTACTTTGAAGCCATTTCAATGCTGGCAAAGCAAACATTATCTAGGCATATGTAAGAGGATTTTGTTTCGATAATAAAATCAGGCAGTACCTGTAGGGAGATGTATTATTTTCTGAATTAAAAAATGGGATAAAATACCATGACTGTTTACTCAACCACAAGCAGGGGGCATCTTATGCTTGTACTACCAGGGTGACACTGCCTTGGAACTCTCAAACAGTGAGCTAAGCCATGGGAGGTAACCTGGTCATGAAAAACATGGGGTTAGCAGGGTAAACCAGTAAGATATTCATATGCATCACATGCTTAGTTCACTATTTACTTCATCTAACAATATGGACCCACACCACATTGCTCTTGGTATTAATATAGAGGACTTACTTTATGACTTGATGCCCCAGCTCTTCATTTTGAAGCCAAACACGCCAGAAAACCACAGAGAGATGTGCTGGCAATGATGTTTATGTCATAATTTTTAACTTGATTGTTTTTTAAAGTTATTATACCCTCAGGTAGTTTGCTTGTGCTTTAGTTTCTAGAACCAAGTTGGACTCAGCTCTGCCTGTCTTCATGTTTCCTGGCTGGACCCTGTGCATTTACTGAATATAGAGAAGGAAAGCTTTTCATAAACATCTGAGGTCACCACAGCCTATGCCTTATTTTGTAAGAAAACAAAAGGGAAGAAAAAGTATACAGAAGCTGTGGTGATGAGAATGTGTCCCAATATACGTGGCAGGAGAGATCTTAAGTACAGCCTCTCTGAAGGAGAGTGGGAAGCAAATGAACTGATGACAGGGATTTATTTTAACGGCCTTATAGCTCAGTGGAGTGTATTTTCTCTTGTGAGATCTAACTGCTCATGTGAAAAAAGCAGTGATTACATGGTCCTTAAACCCATATTGAACATATAGTGGCAAAAAAATCCATGAAGGATTGCTTCCTATACCTGGGGAAAAAAAAAATCTAATTTTTAAATACTGCAAAGCTGATTTGAAAAGAAAACTTCAAATACCAGTAGAATAAATTAGACCATGAAGGTATGGCATTAATTTGCCTGGTTGTTACAGTGATTTCAGTCAAATCCACATGTGAATATTATTAATTACAGAGCAAGACAGGCAGTGGGGATCTTTACAATGATGATATAATCCTATCTGTGGTTCACAGATTTTTGTCCAATGGCCTATGTATTTGTCCTGGCAGGAATATATTCCCTTTCTGTATGGTTTCTGAGCAGCAGCCATTAATCTTCAGCAATACCAACACTGATTTTCAACGTTTCCTGATTGGGGGCCCAAAAGGAAATGAGGAGCAGTATTCCTACATGTTTACAACTCATTCTTTTATTGCACATTTGGGAAAAATCCCCACAATAATAAAAGTATGTTTATAAAGACAGCATCCCCCTACAAATCACTAGGTTTTTCAAGAAGAATGATTTCTTATCCAGATTCCTGCCTATTGCTGGAGGACAATTTAGGCTTGGGATATAGTTTCCTATATTTGTGAAATATAGTTTCCTATATTTCACACCAATTTAAAAAGGAGCAACTTCTCCACTCGAGGCCTTTCTTTTAATCCATGTTTTACTGAGTTTCTCCAGTGCCCACATGGCATTCATCCCCTGCAGCTCAGCCCCCCATTCCTGTTTAGGACCTTTGCATGCTTTAGGACTGAGGGAAATGTTTCCTGAGAGCCTGGCACTGTGGAGGAGCAGAGCTCCTCAGAGCCCTGCAGCCATGGGCTGTAAAGGAAATCCATGTTAAGGTGCCAGCTGTACATTTCCTCTGCTGCAGACCTGAGGGTGCAGCAATATGGGCAATATGTGAAATGTGCTGTCCTGTATGTATAATATACAAGTGCTGTTTAAATTCATCACAGGACACAATTTCTGACAAGTCCCAGACTTCCAAGTGGTCTAATGTAACACTGGGTTTGATTTGATAAGTGTAGAAGTTATTCAGAGGTAAATACAGCAGCCCTTCTTCAAAAGGAGAGACCAAACCACTCTGCTGTCAAAGAAGTCCCTTCCTTATAAGTATTTAGTCAAGACTGCATTTAATGGTTAATTTGAGTGCTCACATGAGGCGCCAGAGTTGAAGGGCAGCTATGGGAGGCTGGCTGCTGGTGGCTGAAATGAGAGTCCTGGGGGAAGGAGCTCTCTCATCCCACAGAGACAGGAGGAGCCAGCTTCAGGTGGGGCTGCAAGTCTTTCTTCTCAGCCTGGTGGATCAGAGAAAGGTTAGCAGAGGACTCTGTGTTTTGTTCTCTCTGGTAAGGTCCTTATGAAACATTTAGATATTAGTGGCTGCACGTCCTGCCACGAGGAAAATCCTCTTTACATGTGAGTAAATTAACTCACATGGTTATAGGTGACAAACTGCCCATTACAGTCTAACAGTTTTAAAAGCTATTTTAGCATTTTGCTATTTGTCTTTCTATCAGAAAACTTTACTTTGTAAATGTAAAGGAAAGGAAAATTCTTTACCGTTTCCATATTTATTCTTTCTACTTTCTTTCCCTTTTGAATGAACTACATGTTATATAATACCTTTTATTCTATAATCACTCTATTCTGATCTTTTTCCTAAGATCTAAATTTCCCTATTCACTTTTCCTCCATTCTTTATTTCTCTAGTTGTGACCTTTTTTCTTATTCTACCTTTTTGTCACTTCCCAACTCAGGCTTTCCTTATCCTTGTACTGCAAATGCATTGACTGACTTGAGAATTCTGGAGATAAAATTGTAAAATATCTACATATGTCAAGTCCCAGCATCTAATTTTTTAGGCAAACACTTGATTTAACCTTTGTTGTTAACATAGTAAGATGTGTCTTAAGATTAGGAGGGATGTTTACTTTGATGACTCCTTCCTATTGGAAAATAGTCCCAGAACTGAAAAGCTTTAATGTTTAGCTGGTATCTCCCTTTTAATTTCTAATGCCAATTTTAATTCTGTCTAGTGAAACTTTTACAAAACTCTGCTACACAGTGATCCTGCTTTGACAGCCCATCTCTCTCCCTCCTGTCTTTAATGCCTGATGTTTTTGTAGACAGCAGCCTTGCATGCTCTGAGCCTTTGTTTTTGCTGTGATAGCTCTACCACATCCTTTCAGTTTCCAAAATAGGCTCTCCATGTCTTCCATCACCCCTTGACCAGCAGCAGCTGGGTTCACCTTTCTTGGTGTTTGTAGCTGGAACTGCACATGGTGCTTGCAGTAGGAGAGAGCTCACTAGGGTCTTGTGCATTCAGGTTAATATTTGCCTTTCTCTTAAGACGTGGCATTACTTGGCTTTCCCATCACTTGGCAGTCTGACTAATATAAACAGAGCTGTTGTTGTTGTTGTGGTATTTTGTGATGTTTTTCTCTGTCTCTTCTTCCTCTTGCTGCAATGTGTAAACTTACATGTAATGCCTCAAGCTGCTTTTTTATTGGCTTTTCCAAAATGATGTAACAACACTGGGAGAGGCACCTAGTTGTTGTTTAGTTTAAAACATTGTACAGACTTCTATATTTTTCTTCAGTGCCATTTTTTATACTCTTTCACTGATATTAATAAATATGGATCGGTCTGAAATATCTAGTGAGGACTAAGAGATGGATAGGTGGGTAGAAACCAGATGTGTTTCTTGTGTGCAGTACTGAAATCAGAAGAGAAAGTTGGGTCAAGTTGCCTTGGCACCAGGGAAAGAAGTGAAGAGAAGACGTTTTCAAATGGTCATTAGCAAAAGAGCACAGATTAACAAGCTACAGATGAGCCAAGGCAGAAAGAATAGGTAAAGCCAGAGACAAGCGCTTGTAGGGTATCTG
Organism: Petroica traversi; assembly: GCA_025920805.1. Taxonomy (NCBI): domain Eukaryota; kingdom Metazoa; phylum Chordata; class Aves; order Passeriformes; family Petroicidae; genus Petroica; species Petroica traversi. Next base: position 6,740,182 of record JAHLSL010000046.1, read on the forward strand.
TGAAGTCTTGTTGATTGAATTGGAATCGTTTAGGATTTATGAGTATATCATCGAGATGAAATACAAATTCCCCAAGGGAAAAACCTTGGCATGTACAGAACTACAGGGAAAAAGTGAAGATAGGGTTAATGTGAGAAGGGAGATGTGACTTAAGGAGAATGGAATGAGAGGAAGAGAGGCTGGGCAATAGAAGAAAAAGAGTGTAAGCAAAAGGGGAATACAACAGAGATAAATGGAGCCAAGCTAGAGACAGGGAAAGTGGGCACAAAAAAGGCAAGAAAATGAAGGGAAAGATGGTATCCACAGCATAGCAAAATAAGAGCCTAAAAACAAACCCTAAAAATGTCAGGCATATCAGTACAATGAGTTAAAAATTTCTCTCCTCTCTTACTGATCCCTGGTTTGTTTGTGTTTTCCTGGTGAAGAATTCTTTTGCAGCACAAAGAAAAATAGTTTTCAGACTACAGATACTCTCTTCTATTTTTATTGAATAATTCATAACTAGAGATTAATTTTGTCCAGAATAGTATGGTTTATTTTCTGTTGCTTACATTCACTGCTGTGCAAAGTGGAGAACATGCCACAGGAGGTAAGAAGAACTTGTCTAACAAATCCAAAAATCATAAATTTTAAAATAGAACTCATCTGCTTTGTGAGAGAGAAAACAAAACAAAAAAACCCAAAAGAAAAGGTAAGACAGTATACTGAAATATAGTTAAATTGTGCTGTTTAGGCAATTTCCTGCTCCCTCTGAAAATAAGGGCAGAGGTACTATCAACCATAGTGATGATAGCCATCCATCTCTCTGGTAGTAAAATTGGTTTAGAATTATATGCTTTTCAAAGTAATGATCCTCAATAAAATGTCACTGATGCTGGAGAGCTGCAGGCTGAAGACCTCTTTCACAAAGAGATTTTAACATCCTTCTCTATTAATGCCTGAGCTGTACTTAACAGAGCTACATCTGTTGTGTTAGTTAGGCTTGAAGGAGCAGAAAGGAGAGGAATAATTGGCAAGTGTCTCTGATCCATTGACTATCTCATCTAGAGTGGAAGGAAGAGTATGAACAGCTTGGGAGATTTTTTCCAAAAATTCTTCTTGTTCAAAACAAACAGAATTGACCACCACCAATTTTTAAAGTTTTGCTCTTGTTCCAAACTGATTCTGTCTTGCAAAGTTTTAAAAATTAATTTTAAATAACTGATAGAATCTGACTATTTATTTTTGTTTACATTTACTTACTGGAAATTGTATACTCAGTGCAATAGTAATGAAGGAGTTTGTATCTTTTCTCATTTTTCTTGAGAGAAGATTCACTCTGTGGGAGAGCACATGGCTGATCATTTTGCAATCAATGTTAAATGCATGAGCTCTCTGCCTTTAAAATATCTGGGATTCTTTGGAAAGCTTGCAACGAGCATATGTCTTATGTGTCATAATGCTGTCCAGTACTCTGAGTCAACAGTTGTTAATTTAACATTGCAGTGGTAGATGAATCTGTTTTTATTAACTTTACTGCCCCACTTTTGTATTTATTAAGTTTTTGTCTCTTGTTCTCTAGCTGAGGATCAGATAAGCTCTTGTGAGCAAAACAGATTATTTTTCATCCAAACAAGCTTTAATAAAAGCAAATATAAGTCTTTACATAATAATTGTGAGAACATGGCTGAGAAAATGTCTTGTTTCTAGGGTTGAAGGCTCCACCTATTGGTTGACTAAAGCGAGAGAAATGTAACTTTTTCATATAGAAAACTTCAGGTCCTACTGAACATCCTGTGTCTTGCCACATCTTACAACTGCTGCCTTGAGTGCTTGCGTGATATCCAAAATAAAGTGAACTCTGACTTATTTCAGAGGGCTGTGCAGATGTAGCACCCAATGATGCACTGATAAGGGAAGCACTGTGAAGGGAAGTCCTTTCCTGAGACAGGAAGGGTTTGGTTTTTGCAAGGGATGTCTTTCTTTTCCTGGAAATCATTGGTTTTCTTTGCAATAAAATAGCATCAATTCTTCCACGCCAGAAAAATGAGTGGAGCTGAACTAACTCAAATCCAGTTGCATGGTAACTTCCAGACATTTATCACTTTCAAACAAGTCAGGAACAGAAATATCGACGTGGCTTCATAATGAAATCCCAGTTCCCCAGTGTTGGCTCAGGCAAGCTCAGCAGTTCAGGTAAAACAGCATTTTTGAAGGGCTTCAGCCATTCCTGGAAATGCAGTGGGAGGGTGCAAAGGGGAAAGGATGTCCAGGTGGGACTTGGGGAGGGCAAAGGGAAGGAGATTCCAAAGATGGAATCAGGGGGATTTTGGAGACACCTGGAGGCTGTGAGGGTATCGTGGGCATGGCAGGAAGCTCTCACTCAGTTCCTGTCACTGCCCACCTTCTCTAGTTGCTTCACATTAAGAGTGCACACTACTTGCCTCATTTCCTCTGACAACTCCTCCCTTCAAATAATTGGCTACACTGGTGAGTGCTTGCTGTAATGCAGTCCTACTGTTCCTGCCCATTCATCAGCCACCAGTAACTGGAATGCACATTGTGCAGCACAGAGTACTCAAAAGCATCTTGTTGAAGCCAAAAAAATGCTTGGACAAGAGAAAGTTGTGTACACAGTTTATTACACATGTACACACACTTAGGTCTGTTAGTGTCCCACATGCTCCTGTCTCCTCTGAGGAGGCAGAAGGGTTGCCTCTGACTTCATCATCCTGATGGATACAGCCCTGCTGGCTCCAGCTTGTCTTGCTCCGTCCTGCTCCTTGTGTGCTAATTCTTGCCAGAAGGCAGCAAGATCACTGTGGAAAAAAAAAAATGCCTGGCCTGATTTGTTCCTCTTGGAGACAGGGTGCTCACAGCAGCAGCTTCAAGTGCATCCCTGAAATTCAGGTCAAAGCACTTAATTTCAGATGCTTCTGCTCCTTATACCATCACTGTAGCACTTGCAAAGAGCAATTCAGACCAGATGAGTTACACATCTAATGAAGATATTTTTAGTTTCTAATGGATATCAACAAATTGGATGATAGTATAGAAGAACATGAACCTGGAGGAAATAAAAGAATATAACAAACAGGGAAAAATTAATATGAGAGCAGTTTCATTGATGTCAGAGTGCCATATTTTTATAGCATTCATAGCATATCTAGATCTTCTATATATTTGGGAATTAAATGTCATTCATGAGAAATATTATCTCCTTTATAGAATGGAAATTGGAGCATGGTGGGGTTAATTTTATGTGTGAAGCATAAGAAAGAGGTCCATGATCCATGGATCTCTTGTGTCTTGGTCTAGACTTACTAATAGGGCCAGATGATAACAGAAGAGAGAGGGAAAGAAATGCTTTTTCTGTTATTGCCCTTTCATTAGTCACTTCTTTTTCCTCCTAAAGAGCTTCTAACTGATCACTAAATAAGTTCTGGTTAAGAAGGAACATGGCAACTTGATGGCTAGTTGGATCAGTCTGTGGTTTCTGCTTGCTGCTGGCTTTCAGGCCACGTGAAAAATATTATACAGTTAATGAAGACTGAGACAAAAACTCTGTGACTGGATTCAGCAAACCCAAAACAGTGGGTTTAGCCATGGTGAGGCATTGCTGGGTCATGTAGAACACATCCCAACATGCAGAGTCACACACGTAACTTGACAGTGACCCTTGCCTCGGTGTCTTTGTGATCATGACACTGACTGGATCATGACACTGTAATTCTATATGCTGCACTAACTGCCCCATGGCCTGATAATATCAAGCAAAGCACTCTTTCAGTGTGAAAAGGCAAGGCAGGGTATCCCAGACCATAATAACTCTGAAAACATCAAGCAGTGTGGAGTTAATACTTCTCAGGGCCTTGCCATGGGAATTTTTCTGGCTGTGGCCCAGACTACAGATAATTAATTATGTCAGTGAAAGGCTCTGGTGGCCTGTTTTCTTCAGAAAAAAGTGACATCATCCATGGAGCGCTCTGGCAATAAAGCAGAACAAAGCTGTGTGGGCAGGAAATAACAGACAGATGTCTTCTAGTGCTCATTTGATCTGTTTCGAAGCTTGCTGGAAGAAGAAATACATTGCTCAGTGCTGCTTCTCCTCAGCTCTGCAATCTTTAGCAGGGACTTTTTCAAACATAAGAGGCCAAATTAATTTCTGATGTAATTCTTCTGGAGCCACTTCAGAAGATTTATGCAGCGGCTGAGCTGGTCCATCATGTGCCTCTTCTCCAGAATTGATTTTAGAAGAGCTTTCTGAGTTGTCTCTGAAAGATAGTGCACTATAAAATTAAATACAGTATCGAGCTCCAAAGGCTTCATGCAAGGTCAGAAAGTTCTGCATGGTGTGGAAAAGACAGGACAGTTCTGTTTAATATCCTCAGGGTCATGAGGGTTCATTTGTATTTCTGGATATCTATTTCACTTATCCTTTGTGCAAAATTAACAATCAGCAATGGTCACTTTTCATCACTGAAGTAATCTCTTTCTCTCCAGAGTACATAGTGTACCTAGACTTGAATATAGAAATGTTAAAAGAAATTCATGCAAGTGAAATCCACAGTTTCAAGTATTAGGAAATTAGGCTAAGGTGAAAGGTGAGAAAAAACCTTTGCTATTCATAAAGTCTTCCTTGCAAGCAAAACTATGTGTTCATGTTGCTGGTGCAGCCTTACTTTGACTCCGGTGTACAGGTTTGGTGCCACAATATAAGAAAGATATAGATCTATTAGAGCATGTCCAAAGACAGCTATGAAGATGATGAAAAGTTTAGAGCAGAAATTGTAGAGCAGCTGGGGTCCCTTGGTTTGTTCAGTCTGGAGGAGACTGGGGAGAGATCTCATCACAATCTACAACTTCCTCGTGAAGGGAAGAGGAAGGCAGACACTGATCTCTTTTCTGTGGTGCCCAGTGACAGGACTAAGAGAATGGCCTGAAGTTGTGTCAGGGGAGGTTGAGGTTGGATATCAGGAAATGGATTTTCACCCAGAGGGTGGCTGGGCACTGAACAGGCTCCCAAGGAAAATGGTCACAGCACCAGCCTGACAGAGTTCAAGAAGTGTTTGGACAATGTTCTCAGGCACATCATGTGATTCTCAGGGCTGGGCTTGATGATCCCTGTGGGTCCCTTCCAACTCAAGACTTCTATGATTCCATGATTTTATTAGCCAGAATTTTGCATTGCTAGCATCACTGAGTGAGTGATGGCTACTTCAGCCATCTGGTATAGGAGAGATAAATATTTTTTTAGTTTTTAGCAAAAAGGAGTTGTATATGATTCAATATGCAGTAGAGAATCTAACTTCCCTGCTTTGAAACACGATTTTTAGAAGGCAAATTGCTAACCAGTCTTTCCAGCAGTATGAAGAGCTAGAGTAACCAATCAGGCCCTTAACAAAAGTGTCATTCCAGCAGTCTGGAGTAGTTTTATTACATTCTGTATACATATTTATAGTATAATGGGACAAAATTGAAAAATATACTTTCCTTTTAATTATTTTTGTTTCCTCCTAAGATAAGAAAGAAGGGAAGTTACTGGTCTTAAAAAGGGTCTAGTGGATTAGAGTTGGGAAAGCTTTTCAGATACAGGTGTTTGAGTACCTGAAGATGCTTTCTTTCATTGAAGTCCACTAACCAAGTTAGTGATATCCACTTTCTAATGTCTCTAATGGAACTGCTCATAAATAAGGCTATTCCTGCCAGGATGGCAACACATTGTGTCCTGGATAGTGCAGAAAGTAGTGTGAGAACATTCTCCTGATCCCCCTCAGGATGCTTTGAGTGTGATGTTTATTAACTCTAGGTGAAACATTTGTAAAGCCTACTGGCATTTAGGAAATCAGTCACTGGTAAGACCCCAGCATTACATGGATAACCTGTGACCTTATCTAGTTTCGGATGCTGAACAGAGCAGCTGTTGTGCTATAAATAACCTGAACTGTGTGCAATGCAAGGAACAACAACACAAGTAGAAGTAGAAGTAAAGGTTCCTGTCTGTGGTTTCATAGTTATTTTTTGTCAATCACTGGCGAGAAAAATACAACTTCATAAATATTAAACATCTGCTACTTAGTGGACTTCTTTGTGTAGGTGTAATAAAGTGTCTTCATAACCAGAAAAGAAATATTCAAAAGCTGGAAATGTCAGATTGCCCAAACATTACATAATTGCATTTCTTGCTCCTGAGCTTTCAAAACTTCCTTCATCTAAGTAAGAGGACTGTTGTCATATTACTGAAATATTGAGATTTCTCTTAAGTAATTAGGTGTAAAGTAGTTAGATGCCTACAAACGTGGAGCTATGAAGGTAATAGTTACCAGTAACTGATTTTGAGAGAGACAAACTATGAATTTGCAGGAAGGCCACTTATGAAAAAAAATCAGGAGGAGCGTTTAGGACAGGTACTGGCAAATGACCTTGAGTTGGGTTTTACTCCTAGCTGACAGTGATTACTTCGACTCCATTCAGCCCATCTTGAATACAACTGAATTTTTTCCCCGATTTACTAGATGCCTTATATGAAACGAGTTTGGTCAGTTCAGTCCCATTTCCCAGGTGACAAATGGCCTGTAGAAAAAATTCCCCGTTTAGTGGGTGCTGAGTTTTGTCAGCAGGCTCATGGGAGAGGCCAAAGACTGTGGGAATGGGGAGAGAGGGCTGTAGTAAATTGGCAGGGCAGGGCATGAGGAAGAAGCACGTCTGAACGCCCGGCTTGTGTAACAGTCTTTCCATTGACCGAGAATCTGGTTGCTAGGCTGCCGGACCCCTTTTACAAGCAGCAGAGTCATGCTATTGTTTCCTAAATGGTTTCAATTTTATGCAGGAACCTCTTTATATCCTTTCTATATCTTTTAAATATTTTACTAGACACGTAGTAAAGTGAGGTTTGGAACACAGCCCCCTGCTCCATTCAAGTCGGTGAGCAAAAGAAAGCCCTTCCACTGTATTCTGCCAAAAAGTGAGTGTTTCAGGGTAGCCCTGTGAGGAGTGGGCTCAAGTCAGCCTTCCATCTGGGCAAGTAGCATGTATTCGTGAGAGAAGGGGAGTATTGTCTTGGATTTCCCAGGTAGGATCACTGACCCCACCTCTTTGGTAAGTGCACTCATGAGTGGGTAATAGAGGGGAGGGGAAGGAGAGCAGGCAAAACTTTGTGGGACAGCAGTGCCCCACAGCATCTCAGCTCCTCCATGGGTGTACTCAAGGTCATCAGCCTTTGGCACCTCCAGTAAGCATAAAACAAGACTTTGGTCAATTTTGCAGTTTGGTCGATCAGCAGGAGAACTGAGGGAGTTAAATTAATCTTTAATCTGTCTTTATTGCTCCTACTGCTTAGAGAATCAGGTACTTGGGACATTAATGGAAAAGTCTCTTTATTTTCAAGAACTCACAATCTGAATAGTATAGATAGAAAGCTAGCTCGAAGTTTTCTGTAGGAGAATTGAAGCAATGAAAAACAAATGAAAAACCAATAAAAGTAAATTTTTCAAATTCCGTATTTTGACTTTAAAGAGCTCTTCTGACTAATTGCAGTGTTCTGGACTTTTGCAAATAAGTTTCATTGTTTTACAAGCTGTTGCAATATGTGGCCTTCTCAAGCCTGGATGCTCTTTCTCATCACAGTACCAACAAAACAAAACAAAAACAGCACTTGAGAGATGGTTTTCATGTGCCAAACATCATGTTCCTTCTACCAAAACAGCTAAAAACTATTCTCTGGGATTTATATGCAAGTTTACTTATAGTTTGAAACATCTTCCTTGTGTTTGTCTCCTAGCTTAACATTGATGCAAAACAGCATTTTTCTTTGGGACAAGGGAGGCAGCGGCAGTAGATGTCCATCAGTAGAAACAACTTACCAGAAAAGTCCTCTTCTTAGCTAGGGCCCCCCACTTAGAGCCTGTCATGACTCTTCACAGGTATGAATTTTGAAGTAGCCCAAGTGTTCCTCTGCAGGATTATTCCAACTTGTTTTCTCAAAATGGTCTGTTTCCTGCAGATCACTATACATTGGAAGAAAACATCTCTGTCTGATGTCTCTTCTGGTTGTTTCAGGGGAAAATTAGTCATTTGGAGAAACATGAAATCAGGAGATACACAGGCATGATGTTTCAGCTTCTTCCCTCTACATTATTCTGAGGAGTTTCAGAGAGACCAACTGGAATTCACAAACCCTGAGGCTGGTGGAAGATTAAGAGCCTGGATATCTCTGACCTGGGTCAGCTGCCCTTCAGAATCTCCCTATAATGGAGCTTGTTTCTGACCACATAAAAGCAAATTTGTCTCCAGTTTATTATTAGCATCGGGTTCCCTTTTTGGTCCAATGCTTCCTAGCAACCTGCGTGTCTGTTTGTCAGTTTGTTTTTCACAAACTGTTATCATAACTGAAACAAAGTACTAGGTGAATTAACCAAATGCCCTCAAAAAGATAACAATAGGAGAAATGGCTGAGCCCAGAAAAGGCAGATGGCACCTTGCCACACTAACACCATCCAAATCCAGAGGGCCAGCAGAGTGTGGGGTAGCCAAGAAGGGGTACAGGAGAGGGCAGCTCACCTTGGTCCCCCAGCCTGATTGTGGACTAAGTAACCTCCCATGGGCTGTAGCAAGGGTCCTACCCTGTCCCCTTGGGGCTAGGTGTGCCACTGCTTCCCTTTAAAGATGCTACAATGAATAGGTTTTTTTCTTCAAAGCTCTGAACTGAGCTTGGACACCTATTTTCCATCTTGGGGTGTCAGTTCCTCCACTGGCATGGCTCCCTCTGGCTTGACTCCCTCTGGTTTTTGGGGGACCCAAACCTGCAGCACCTGGAAGCCTTTCTTAGCTAGCAGGGACATTCTTGGCTGTTTCAGGGATTCTTCCTACTCCTTTGTGCTAAAGTTGCTCCATTTTACCTGTGAGTGATGACAGACTAATGAGGCCTGCAGGAGAGTCGGGCAGTGCACAACTGAAGAGGGTTGGGGCAGAGCAGCTGCCTCCACCAGCTATTTCTGTATCAAATAACCATTGCAGGGACTGCAGTCCAGTTTTTTGCTCTGCCTGTTCAGTGTTAAATCTGCCTGCTGTCTCTGTCTGCTCTGCCCAGCCCTGTCAGTGTTTAATGATGCCATCCAGGGCCCAACAGCTTCAATGTGAGAGAATGAACTCATCCTCCTCCCTTCCCAAAAAGCTTAGGGTTTGAGGTGGCCCTGTCCCTGGGGAATGGGCTGTGTGGGGCCTGAAGCTCTGTGTGCTCAGAATCAAAACACAAAGACATTTCAACACGACTGGCTGTGTCCCTTGGTGCAGAGGGCAGAAGGGAGCTGCTCCCTCATCCCTCTGTGTTTGTGCTCCCTTTTCTCAGTGTTCCCCCTGTGGCACAGGGCCCCTGCTGCGAGGCACACAGCAGGACACCAAATTAGTTCACTGGGATAGGATGAAGGTCTGGCCTCAAAACTGAAAGGGCTTAAGACAACACAACATAAAATCTGCATATTTAGAAATCCCTCCATACTCCCATGCTATCTTATTGGACTTTTAAAAGGCTTTTTCTTCAATATAGAAGTATTGGCCTCATGGTGATGAAGACATCTATTATTTCTACAGGGACAGAGAAAAGTAATACATTCGCAAACTTGTCTAGAATTTTCCTAAAATAACATTTTTCCTGTACCGAGAATGGCACAGTCTCAGGATGTGATGTAGTGAGGTGTACATGCTCTTCTGGTTTTCTTTGGGACTAGCTCACATAATTCAGTTTGTTGTAACATCCATGAGTGATGAACCTTTCCCACTCTCGTTTTGAAATAACATGAATACCATTCCAATTTGCATTTTGTATCTTGCAGACATGTGCAAAGATTTTACTTAAGGTTACAAAACGCTATACAGTGTAATTGGGCTAGTTCTTAATTAGATGGCATGATCTTTGCCTCGTTCATTATTTATTTTCATGTTAGAATATTTTAATTGAAAAAAAAAGAATTGAAGGGTCTTTGCCATTTCCCAAAATTATTTTCTTGCTCATTTTAAAAGCAGGTGGTTTTGTCAAGCTGAGACGTCTCTATGGTTCTGGGTAAAGATTTAAGATTTGCTACAGGGATGAACTGAATGCTGTTATGAACAGCATGGAAAAGCGTGAAGATTTGGTCAGTTCATAAATCTTAAAACAGTCATTGCTTACATAGGGGCAGGATTTGTAAAGGATTTTTTCCTAAAATGTCTGAACCTTTCCTTATCCCTTAATTTACTTCCCAAGCTCACATGGGTTGTCAGAAAGGCAGGCAAGAGAAAAACTGCTCGTACTCTCTGCTCCCCAATCCATTTGTACTTGTGGGAAAGATGCTCTCTAGGGAAATCCAGGAGCTCCCTCTTGCCCACCAAAAACCTGTAGGTTTTACAGACCTTCCCTGGAGCATGGCATCATAAACATGCCTTGAAAGACAAGCAGGTGCCCTGCCCCCATTTTACAGATGGCTTAACAGGTGTTGGCAAGTATTATTAGAAACAGAGCCTGACTTAAGTGTTTGTCCACACCACAGCCCTAAAATGTTCCTTATTCATAGCCAGGTGGCCTTGCAGAGCTGTCTCGTCATGCCCAAATGTTTGCTCATGCTGCCTGAAACTGGGGCTTCCACCTAGGGCAGGGAGCCCCAGGCTGCCCTTGGCCCAGGTGCACCCCTGCTCCCAGCCCCTGTGGCAAAGCCATCCTCCACTGCTGGCAGGAGCTGCTCAGGCTTTCCAGGTCTGACACCTGGAAGGTTCCTTATCTGGGGTCTGCAACGTGCCTAGGGTTTTGTTTAAAGAACGAAGCCTAAAAAATTTATTTTAAAAGTTACTTGTTAAGAGTATTTAGTTGCAAACTCAGGTAGAGAGAGACTAGGAAGTAGCTGTCTGAGAAATATTAGTTCAGATCACTTGTGCTGTTTGTTCTACTCATTTCCTTATCCCTTCAGAGAACTACATGGGCAACAACTTAAGATCCAGTATATAAAGAATAATGATGTTCCTCAGCCTTAGTTGCAACTCAGATAAAAATTCATAGCATTCAAATAATGTTATGCAAGAACAGAATAATTCATCCCTTAAAGGACAATATTTGTGTTGGACAGATCACATTTAATCTGGTATCTCCTAAAATTTTTATATTTGCATTAACAGCCTGTCATTTTTCAAATTAATTTTATTTTTGTGTATGCAGTCTGTACATATGAAATACCCTTATTTTCCCTGTGTTCCCTGTTGGTTAATAGGTTGACTCATGGTAGTGATTTGCAATATTACAGGCAAGGGAGGATGTAATCCACATGCTGAAGACAGAGAAAACCAAACCTGAAGTTTTAGAAGCTCATTACGGGTCTGCAACTCCAGAGAATGTGCTTCGAGTGCTGCATAGGGATGCCATCCTCGCCCAAGAAAAGTCTATAGGGGAAGACGTCTATGAGAAACCAATTTCAGAGGTAACAACTTCTTGATTAGTCAGTCTGCTTTATGTCTGTGCAGGGGGAAGCCTAACCACAAGTGAGACTCCATAAATTTTGGATGTGTGCAAAGCATGCAAAAGGATAACACAGAATTTGGATACTGAGAACAAAATCTTGTTCACTCATATGCAGAATAATTTGTAAGCGAAGTCACTGGATTTGAACACAAACCATAAAGAGGTTGTATGCCTCCCAGGGCTGGTGCTGACAGCGTCTCTGTCAAAATCTTTGGGTGTTAAACTTCTGGTTTTTAAATTCCTTTCCATTATAGGCTTCAACTTCTACTCCTCACAGCACTGGTAACTACTCTTTGATTTTCTTGGCATACTAGAACACTGTCATGAGGGCAGTTAAGAAAAGAAGACCTTTGGAGATTGACTTTGACCATATTTATGGGATCATAAATCCATATTCATTTTATGTCACCTCAGCTCTAGGACTGCAAAGTCAGTTCAGTCCCTAAAGGAGACTTCAAGGACTCCTTGCTTTTAAATTTAAGCAATAAATGAATGCCAAGTAGACCTGAGAATTAGAGTAGACCTGTGAATGTCTGAGGCCAGGATGGATGCCAAAATAAACAGCCATTGCTCCTGTTCATAGTTTCAAAGCAGTCCAGGTCATGGGGAAGGAGCATGCAACAACATACAGTATAACATACTGTAGTGCCTGTCCAAATCTTCATAGTTCATCCAATTAGAACATTTAATTTGTTCACCAGTTGTGACTACCATGGGATATCTTTGTACTGTGTATTCTCATTGAAGCATCTCCTGGAATTTTTGGGATGATGGTAAATAAGGGAATCAAACCTTAGTATGTGGGAGCACACATAAAATACTGTCAAACAAGATTAAAAGAAGCTGGTAATTTGACAGGGATCTCAGTGTAAAACTTTTGTGATGTCCAGATTCAAAAGGCTTATGTTGCAATAAAATAGAAAGATTAAGTGCAAAAGATCTACTCTCAAAAGATGAACCCAACCCGGCTCTTTTATAAAATGCAATGACTGTTTCAGTTTGACTGCTATGGTCGGGTTTTGGAGAGCAAATTGCCAAGGCCCTCCTGCTCTCTTATTTCCCTCAGTTTGCTGAGATACCCTGTGAAACAACAGCAGCCCAGGGCACCTGGGGCTGAGGAAGATGAGATTCTCACAGGGCAAGGGCTGGGGGTGAGCAGAGCAGGCAACCAGACAAGTACCAAGGCTGAGGGCTGCTTTGGCGGGGAGGAGGTTGGAGTTTGTCATCTGCAACCAAGAAACAGCAAAAGGAGCAGCAACATGAGTAGTTGTGGTGGATTTGGAGTGTCCTGGCAACTTTTTAGACACACTTCCCTGGTTTTAATGTTTGTTTGAATAATAATTGGCATATTAAGTTAATAAAACAATGCAGAAGACAAAAAGGGTAAAGTGTTGTGAATAAACAAAGAGTATCTGTCAAAAAACAGGCTGAGGGGAAACCCTCAGGCTTATAATTAATTGTATTTTGGTAACGTAAAATCTGGACTGAATCTAAATAATTTGGATCTTTTATTTCAGCAGTCTTACAGGTCTGTTTAAGATGCATAACTCAAATTTCAGCCTTCAGAGTATGTTTTATGCTCTACATGCAAGAGTCTAGTCCCCATATAAGTGTGTGAACTCTGGCTCCCAGGCTCTGAGGTCTGAGCTGCAGCTTCTTCTCTTTGAAATGGAGAAAGTGTGCACAGCCCCTCAGCACAGGGGAAATGCGGCACTGCAACAATATTATTTGTTAATCTAAAACTAAGTGAAGTTCTGTCCTTTGTGTATCTGAAAACGGTGCAAATGTTTATTGCTAACATGTCATCCAAACAAATCATTACTTTCATGGGGCAGTTATTCTTATTTCTAGTATTTATGTAAAACACAAGACATAAAATTACAGGACTTGCATTTACCAAACACAACATTGTTGGTTAATAAATCAGATGAAGTAAGCAAGGAGACCTTTAAAACAGTCTGCTCTCCTTTCCTACAATCCAGCTGGACAGACTTGAAGAAAAGCAGAAAGAGACGTATCGGCGCATGCTGGAACAGCTCCTGCTGGCAGAAAAGTGCCATCGTCGCACAGTTTACGAGCTAGAAAATGAGAAACATAAACATACAGATTACATGAACAAGAGCGATGACTTTACCAACCTCTTGGAACAGGAGCGGGAGAGGTGAGTGCAAAGACTGCCCCCAGTGTCCCAGTGCTTGTCCCTTCAGCAGTGACATGGCCTGGTGTTTTCTGTGCTTAAATGACACTAAACTTACGTGTAAAACACCTGTAAATGTCAGTCCACTCATGCCATTTGTAAGCACGTTACTGCGCAAGCCTGGAGCTGGAGGAATACCACGGAATGTTCCTGTAGTGTGAGCTTGAATTAAGAAACAAATTTGTTTTGAATAAGTCATGCCCGTTTTGGGTTCACCTCCAGGTAGCTTTTGATCAGATGTTATTTGTGTTGGCTGAGTTTGGGATTGGCTTGCTTAGCTAAGCGCTGTTTTGTGAAGGACAGAGCACTGTTGTCATGGCAGGAGGGCAGGGTAAGGAAAACCACAGCACACATTAGGGTACTGGCACACAAGTGGTGGGACTCTGCCATGTCCTTTGCATTTAGGCTTGCAAAGTCTCAAATCATTTGCATTCTTTTTCATATTTCTGAAGACACATGCCTCAGGCAAGTTATCTTGAAGATATCGGGAAGAAATATTATCATGCATTATAAAATGTGCCTAGTCTATGGTGAACTATCTGCAGTGCTTATCTCACAATCTCCTACACATTTCTTTTTTTCAAGTGTTTATTCTGCTTGTTGGATGAGTAATTTTTTCTCTGTGTCTCTAAGAAAAGAAAGATCACCAACCTCAGCTGAAGACAGAGCACTCAGTAACCGCCTCAGCTTTTCAATGTGAACTTTTTGTGCTTATACCAAACTGCTTGAAATCAATCCATGTCGTGTTTCTTTTCTTCTTTTTTTTTTTTTTAAGGCTCTAAGAAAAATACTTAAGGCAAGTTCAAAGAAGAAATGCTTTTGAGGAAACCACACACTTGTGGCAGACATTTGTAAAAAGCCTGGAGCAAAACTGTTTAGTGTATTTCCTGAACTCAGTTCAGCGCCAGCTTTGAATAGGTGGCACATGAGCTACAGTGACCATATTTCCTGGTTTAATAGGTTTTGGGTTTTTTCTGTCTTTACTTTCCTGGGTTGATTGGCAAACTTTAAAGAACAAAAGTGCTTCTGCATCTCAGCAAATTGATTTTCACAGGAGAAAATGAAAAATGTAAAAATAAATATGTTTTAAGAAATAAAAATAATATTGTCTTTTCAAGTAACGAGCAACTTCACATCTGATTCTTATAGATGACATTTTGTCTCTGTGCTGAATATCCATGTATGTGTGGACATGCAGCCACTAAAAAGCTACAAAAATGTTATTAAAATACCATTTACATTTGTCTTTACATTTTTATATTCACATTAATTTGACAATTGTTACCCTTTTATTATTCCCTCTCAATTTGTGAAGGCCACTAAATAGTCTACTATTATGACTGGGGTGGAATTGACTTCCTTTAATGAGGTGATTTAAGAGCTTTTTGTCTTACCACTGCTAAAATATCATGTCCCATATCTGTGAGCATTTTCTCTTACCTTCCTGCTCTCTCAAACTTCAGGTTTTCTACCTTCTACAAGTTTTAGAAAAACAGCAATAAGAAAGGCAAAATTTGAATTTGAATTTCTCTTGAAAGCAGATCATTAAGAGCAACTAAATCCACTGGCTTTAGTCACCAGTGCCTCTGTACTGGTGACTGTAGGGGAATAACTGCAGTGCTGAAGCCCTTTTGATTTATGTTGAGTAACACCAGAAATCTGATGTTTGCTATTTCATCCACCTTGTTTGTCTATGACACTAATTTGTTTCAAGTTAGTAGTGACCAAGCAGAGAGAACATGGCATGAAGCTAAACACAGAAAAACAAGGTGCACGTACCTCCCTCTTCAGGGTCCTCCTCTCATAGCACTTACAGAGCAAATCACCAAAATCAAGATGGGCTGGAAACCACTCATTAGGGATAAAGTTTTAAACTCTCTCAACTTCTTACCTTTATTTTCTGAGTGCACATGAAACTGAGGCTGTACCCACGTCTTTGTAGGTATTAAAAACTAGAAGTATTGTTTGAGGGCTATGTTCACAAAGGAGAGGGTGACAGGATGATTTCTTAGGAAAGCCCCAAAGTGGCAACAGATTTTGTCAAAAAGAGTTTGAAGTGGAAAAATTGAATTGCATCAGGTTAAAGCATACAAGAAACTCATATTCAATCTGCATATTGGGACAGGGAACTGACCTGCTCAAAGGCATTTTTTAAGGTCCTGCATAGGCATTCTTCTTTTATAAGTACCACTATACATACAATTCATTTTATTGTGGTGCTTTGAGGGTTATTTTATTAAGAGCTGAACAGACTTGTAGTCTCCATGAAAACGAAAAGGGACACAGAGTTGAACTTTGCCCGTCAGCCACTCTGCTGCAGTTGCAGTTATAATGTTAATGAGACAGGGTGAGCCAGAGGAAGAACAGTGCTGCAGGATGGCCATCTCACAGCAGTCTGCTACAATGAGAGAAGTAATAACTCCTGTCCTGGATCTAAGTAATTTCAGTCATTTCTTTCCTCACAGTATTTTATTAATCTTTCCTAACCATTGTTGTCTACATCAACTTTCGCAGGCCACGTCTGCTTTTGTTGTCTTGTGAAAGTTTGAACAAAGCAAAAAGGGGATTCTTTAAGAGCAGAAATATGCCTCAGTTCTAATGTATTTCTAACACTCTCTTAATGTATTTACTTTGGAATATTTTTTTACATGCACTTTTATACATTATCTCTAATCCATCTACAACAACATGATATGAAAGCAAACGGTTCCTATGACTAATTATTAGGTCAGCCTCACATAGGAAGGAAGTAACAAGAAAACATGATTTTCCAAGAATAATGACGCATGAAAAGTATAAAAAAGAGAAAATTGTGCACTGGGATAGTCAAAATGTAGACAGCTGGGGGCGGGAGGGTAAATGGAGAAAGCTGAAGGTCCTCACTGTTGGTGTTGGCTTTGCAAGGCCAAGAGCAACTGACCTGAAGAAAGGCTGTGAAAAAGGTTGGCATGTTACACAAAAACAGTAGTTATGACCATAATCAGATGGAGATGAAAGAAGTCTGGTACTTTCAGTGGAAGGTGCTTCTACAGACATGGTGGCTGAAACATTTTGCACATTTCTGTATAGTTTGCTGTAACAGTACCTAATGATGTTTTAAAATTCTGGACAATATTTTCTATTTTTTTTAAGCAATCAAATTCCCCTTTTCAATGCTTGCCTCAGCTGCTGTTTCTCTAACATCAAGTTGTCCTTTGGGCATCTCCAATTCTGGGGAATGCAAAAGCAGACATCTTCCTGGAGCCTCCTGAGGAGGCTGAGAAGTTTAAGAGCTGTAGGCTCCAAGGCCCCCTCAAAGACTTGGATGATAGATGGTTATAAGGAGTCTCTGGTCTGAGAGGTGGAAAAGGAAGGGTCTGGTCAGGGCTGCATTGACACTGTGGCTTTCAGTGGGCACTTGGAGAGCAGCAAACCAGGCATCAGCAGCCTCAGGGATGCAATTAGTGTTAGCAGCACAGGCACCTTCATGAACTTCAGTCATGCTTTGGAGAGGGAGCAGGTGACGTGACTTTGGGCTGAGCTGGGCACAGCTAAATCAGCTATTGGTACTTCATTACCCCAAAAATTCTTGTGCAAAGCAGGCTTAACATGAAATGGTACTTGGCTGTTCTCTGTGCTGCCTAGTCCCAGCCCTCTTGCCTTCCCTTTTAGGAAACTGGGGGCAGGGGAGGCGGGAAATCTTTAGTTTATCAAACATAAAATTTTTCATTTGATCAGCAGGGCTTTCTTTTCTGGTGGAAAAGGGTAGAGATCTTTGTAATGTCAGCACTTCTTTGAAGTTTTGAACAACCTAGAGATGAGGTTCAATACGCTGACATTTTTAGAGGTGCTAATCTCTGAAAAATATGTGTTGTGCTGCTATTAAAAGCACTGGAAAGCTCTCATTGATTTTAATGGTTCAGAAAGAGGCTTGAGGTGAGGACCACTGAGCCAGTCCTGCCATCCCGGACAGAAAGAAGAAATAGCCTGAAAGCCTGCTGCAAAAATGGGGGGAGGAGAGAATTTCTTTTATATGCATGAGATGTGGGTGTGATGAGGCAGAAAGGCTTTGTTGGAGCTCTGTTTTGGGGGATCCGTGTGACTGCTTTGTGAGTAATTTGATCACTTCCAGCGTGATCCCTGAGACAGCTGAGATTCTGTCACCCCACCACACAATGATCAGGAAATATATACCCAGTATCTCAGTATGTCTGTGCTAAAGGGTAGATAATATATGTTTTATTGTAAGACTTCACCGAAGTGAAGAGGATTTAATATTGGTTCTTGCTTTCCTCAGTGCTTCAAATTATTCTTTACAAACACTGTGAGTGTTCTCAGTGCACTGGAGCATTTCACGTTTTCCTCAAAGTCAAGGCTGTATTTCCTAAGCATTGCCCTGCTAAATCTGGTTTTAGTTAAACCCTCTTTTTGAAGTACATGGCCATAATTAGATCTGTGTAGAGGAGACAGCAAGACTGTGACCCCAGCTCTTTCCTCCACAAAGTTCCCTTTCAGTCTTCACGTAAAATTGTCTCCTCTTTGCCTCCCCCATCGCAGCACCCCCAGCAAGGAATGCACTGGCAAGTCCCTCAGAGGGCTGTGATAATACATTCCTCTCGACTTCAGTCATGCTGGCACCGAGATGCTCTTGGCTGCTCTGCTGGTGATGTAATTCTGGGCCCACATCACCTGCAAAGGAAACTGATCTGTGAGCAATAAAGCACACAACCCTCTTGAAACAAAAATGGGAGTGTTGATGTTAACAAGTTTTTAAACTCCCCTTTTTCTTCTTTCTGCGTTTCTGCTTTGATTACCAAAGCTTCCCTTCTCCCTTTTCCCACGAGACGGCAGCACCAAGCCTTTCACTGGGAAGTGCTGGCCTTTTTGTTTCCCTGTATTTCATGGATCCAAGCAAGTGTAAAGGCTGGAGTGTGATATAGATTGGAGATTTTGTGTGCGTTGCCTTTCCAGTTGTGTTTTCCCTCGATTTTTATGAAGACTGTAAAATTAGGGGGCTGGCAGGAAGACAGCAGGGCAGAGCATCCATTAGTCAATTACTTGTTTAGAGAACAATCAAGCCAAAAATATGAAGTGTTCAGGACTAATAAATCTCTGTGATTTACCACCATAAAGCCAAATTCTGTGGTAAGAATAGGCCCATACAGAAATATTGGGGTGAGATATAAGATCCAAACATATGGCATAGATTTTGGCCTGTAACTGTAATCTGTTGGTGATTCCTCTAAAGTCTGGAAATTAAGTTACTTTACAGAAATATTTTTCTATCTTCTTCTTTTTTTCCCCAAGAGTTCTTAGCCATATTTGTACTCTTTTTTTCTCATATGGCGATTGTTTCTGTGTCCTGGTTTCCAAATTGTGACCAAAATAAAGGAAAAGCCATCCCAATGGGACTTTCCCACTGCCTTCAGCAGTTACTCATTTTACCACACATTACTGGCCATACTAGAGCACTGAGTCACTCTCTGTCTACTTTTCAGTAAGTGCATCTCTAAACTTTTAATATTATAATGCAGAAGACAAGGGCAGCAGTGCATTTTTATTCTTTTCTTTCAGGCTGACATGCTATCTGTATGGCTTGGAAAAGCTGGTTATTTTCTGTCAATGTAATATAGTCACAGGATCACAGATCAGAAATTCTGTGGTAGTCTATTAAAATAAATGAATTTAAAAACCTGGCAATGACAAATACAATTTCTGCACAGCTAAGTCAATCTGAAGGTCATCCATTTTGCAGGTCCTGTGTTACAGCTCAAGCTGACTGCAAGGCTGCCATGGCTCAACGTTTGTGTTTTAACTAATGAATCTGGTCCCAACTTCCAATAAAATGGTTCCAAAGGTAATTTGAAAATGAGAGCACAAACAGTTACATCTGACTGTGGAGAAACAATATGAAATTATTGCAAGTCTTACACAATGTGAGCTGGGAGTAATCCAAATCCATCTCTTTACACTTGGATAGTCCTCAAAACTGTCCAATCTTTCAGTCACTTCTGGGATTATATAAAATGGCATCATGTGTTGTTTCAGCTACTCTTTCAAAGTTTTTTCTAAGTAGGCATCAGCTTCATAGCCCTTAAGAGAGAATTATTATACAAAATATATGTACTTCATTATTCCTAGCAAGTTTGCTTGCTAAAATCATCAATTCAAATGTTCCCAGGGTCAGACAGGGGGAAAAAATTACTTCATTCAAAATCTACTCACGAACTCTAACTCTGTCCAGGGTGCAATAGGTAACAATTTTAACATTTAAGAGGCCTTTGGCATGTTTCAGAGTTATTATACTACTGAAATAAATACCAGTTCACAGGTCTACTGAGGCCATCTTTTTAAGTTGTCATTTTTTTAGGCAAAGAAAACAAGAATTGAATCAGGGTCATGTGGGGAAAATTGCTTCCTCATTCAGAAAGATTAGAAACAGGTTTCAGCTGAAACACCAGGTCTCAGTGAATTTCTAAGAAATCTAAATAGATTTACTTATTTACAAGAATAAATATATGATAATAGGTGCTCAAGCTTGAATGTGTTGGATACTGCTTTATGTTTAAATGGAAGTTTACCTGTGCAGAGATGCACAGACTAATTATCCAAATCTATGACCTATATCCAAGATCTGTTCTGTAGGGTCTGATAACTTCCATAAGTTGTATGAAGAACCTCAAGACATCATCTGACTAGGGGGCATTATTCTGACTCACTGAGCCTATATGGAAGCTTTCCTAACCCTAAACAGATGAAATGCTTTTTCTTTTTCCATCTTCTTTCCCCAAAAGGGTGCTAAGTTGTGCAAATCTTCTCACTCCTGCAGTATCTCCAGCAGCAATGGAGATTGGAAATAATGAGGTTTATATGTGTGTCATTTCAGTTTTCATTTCTTTTTAAGGCTTTTACGTGAAGAAATCTTAAGGCAGAAAAAAAATCCACAGGGTGCAAATATCCAGGCAAAGAGTTCTTGTGAAATTTGCCAAGGCCTGTGCAAATGTGAGGGTGGAGAAATGCAAAATGTAGAACTCAGCACATATTTGTAAGGCACCTGAGTAGGTGCCTGATTATAATATTCTGTTGCCATAGTTAGTATTTCAACTAACTTTTAGAAAACTCATTAAGACATACCATTTTGGATGTAAGATTATTATTAGTGTCAACAAAAAAAATTTTGGTGACCTAACTCACAAGACCAGCTACTAAAAAAAAACCCCATATCAAATAACCCTGTGATTATGCTACTCACCTGGACCACTTTCAGTCCTTCTGTCAGCTTGTTGGGACCTGAATCCTTTTCTCAGAGGAGGCTCTCCTGGTCACATCACTGGTTCCTTGGGGTGCCTATTCCCATTCTTCCCGGGAAAAATTGTTCTATTTTTCCAAGTCACTTGGAATAATTTTGGGGTCTTTTCACCAAAGAGATGAAAATCATCTTGTAGGTGAGTGTCTGAGTATTCAAATTTCCCAGAGGAATTCACTGTTCCAGTCATATCCCTTGACCTTCTGAAAAAGAGAGGATTTTTCACTTGTTGGTTTAGTGAATTGGGCCAAGATACAGTCCTCTCTATTCCCTGCTTTTCTTAAAATGACAAAAATGGTAATGAAATTACTGATCTGAAACAAACAAATGTTTCACTGAAATCCACATGGAACACTTTTTTTCACTTGAATGAGAGAGAAAAATTAGGCTTTTTTCATACATTTTTAAAATTTTTAGTTTAGCTCTGAAATTGAAAAATCAATTACTCACATAGCTCTGTTATGCAGTTGCTTATGTTAGGGAATGATTAATAGTAATGCAGCTGAATATGTAATGCCCTAATGAGGAAAGATAAAGAAATGAGCAGAAAATGAGGCTAAATTATAGCAGAATGACAGCAATGCTTTCCTGATGATAGCAATTATGTCACAGCTGAAAAAGTATCTCTTGGTGACAAGTACATATATCATGGAATGAAAGTTCCTGTACAATTCCGTTTAAAAAGTTCATTTTCAGAGGAACCAGAAAGGGATAGATGTATTCTCTTTCATCATTTAAATGTCAGGCTTTTCCTAGACGACTTAACTTGTTTTAAAATGATGCACAGCTTTCAACATTTCTTCATTTTGAAAATTACTGCCTGGGATACAACCCAGGTTTCCAAAAACAGCAGGGACAGCTCGTGTGACATGGGCACAGCTAATCCTGCAATAGAGGAGAGCCTGTCCTGGTTTCATTGCCTCATGTCCTCACCTGACAGAACAAGTGCTGTTGGTCCAACTTGCTTTTGGTGGCAAGCACCATTGCCTTGTGCCCACCATTAGCACACCAAGATTTCTACATCCATCTTCTTCAGGTCTTAGGAAATACTTAATCCTGATGCTGAATTTTATGAGCACAAAGCTGGCATTGTTGCAATTCCTTTGAAGTCAGTAGAGCTCTTCTTGATTAATGCGATTAATGAGAATCGGAGTAGGAATTCTGAAATGTGTGTGTGCTTGTACCTGTAGAAGTCTATACTTGCATATATAAATGTATTACACACAGCAGTTTCTTGGGTGGAATTATAGCTTCTGCATGGGAATCTGCTCTCCAGAAAATTAACTTGTCAACAATACATCTTTCCTGTAAGATTATATACATGTGTAATTTCTATATACATTTTGGTTCATCATAGTAATAGTAATCACAACAGTAATGACAATAACAACAACAGCAGCAATAATAATAATAGTAATAGTTTCAATGACTATAATTTTTTACATAATTTCTGCAGCCAAATTATTGTCTTTGTGTTTTGAATAATTTTTGGTCCATATTGGCTACTGATTCTGTTCAGGAGGCTGTAAACTTTTGCTTCATTGTGCAGGAGGCACCATTTGCACTTATGTCACTAGAGGAGTTTAAAAAAATAATAGTGATTTGTAGGTGAGGATGCTCAGTGGAAGTCAACAGCTAACAACTCAGTACCTGAGTAAACAACAACAGGGACAGATTGCATGAGTCCTCCAGTTATTCAAAGGGCAATCCAGACACGGAAGAAAGACATTAAAGGCAAATGCATGCACAGCATCTTCTAATTCACACTTACTGTATGAAACTGGCCCTATTTCTCCTTGCTTGTTTTCCATCTTGAAACCTGAGTTTTCCCTGTCCTTTTTTTTTTTTTTTTTTTTTTGCTATCCATATACTCAACAGGCAACAGTCAGAATTATTTCAGACTGATGAGAGAAATAAAACCACACATACTGATTTGTGGCAAGTGATATATGGGCAAGTAAGTGTTTCTATGAATGGAAGCAGTGACAGCTCCTGTTCAAGTGCAATGGCTGTGGTCAGCCTGCATCTCTCTCGCCCTCACAACAAGGCCCTTGCTTTTAAAGACATGTATTTCATAAGGTGAAGAATAATGTCCAGTTCAGGCAAGATGACCAAGGATGTGCAACAGCAAATCGGGGCAACCAAAACACAAATCTGCTCAAAAATCAGATGCCTGTGAACATTCAAATTTATACGTGTATTGATTGGGTTGGTTTTTTGGATTTTTTGGGGGTTTTTTTTGAGGGGTGGGTGGTTTTTTTTTTAATTGTTCTTGTTGGTGGTTTTTTTGTTTTGTTTTGTTTTGTTTGTTTTCTCTATCTTTTTCTTTTAAAAGTCTTCATTGATTGCATTCCAACTATCTGTAGAAGTCTTTTTTGGATTCTGCTCTAAGCAACCAGAAGTAAAAGGTCAAAATAGCAGGCTCCAAGCTCGGGTGAGTCTAGGTCCTGTGTGTTGGCTGGGGAGGGGAGCCATGGGGACAAACTCTTCTCTAATTGCCTCTCAATAGACACAAATCTAATGCAATCAGCAAACCTAGGAATTGCATGAGCTGTAGTAAACAGCTATGTGCTAATCAAAAAGCTTTGTGTAGGTATATGGGGAGTTATTTGGTGGTTTTTCACAGTTGTGATGGGTTTGGTTTTTTGATGTTTGTTTATTTGGGGGTTTTTTGGGGTTTTTTTTGTTGCTGTTGTAGTTGTTTTGGTGAGGGGAGAGGTGCCCATTTGTGCTGCACCTCCACATGACAGGAAAAAGCACTACCAAAGGCAAGGCTGTGAGACGGATGTGGTGGGCAAGCATGGGCTCCTTTGTGCTCATGGCATGAGCTGAGGGTCCTGGCATGAAAAACAATGGAAATACCTTCACAGCCTTTCAGACTGAGAGTTGGGACATGTCATATCAGGATGTGGTGTGACAGCCAGGATTACTCAATGCTGATGTTGTTAAAACCGATCAGTCCCTCTCTAGATCATACAAGCAGTTGCTGGCTGCTCTTTTACAGCATCTGAATTTTTTTCTGAGGATTCATTATTTGCTAAGTCATTGATAATATGGCACTCACAGGAAGTAATTTAAAAATCAAGACGGAATCTTCATATGATTATTTATTTTTCTCTGCTTTGATAGGTGTGTATTGTGTTATTCTTATGTCGTTGTGACCAAGGTGGCCAAATAGGATAGGGACAAGTGCACACAAAGGCTGTATTTCTAAAAAAGTCTGAGACCCTGCATTGACAGAGATAAGTTTTTACCTTGATTCCACTTGAATAGTTACTTGCTCTCAAGCTGTATTGCTATTGTACAGCTGTGTGAGTTTCTCTATGCTTGACTAGCCCAGTGTGTGCAATTACATTAATGATGCTATTTCTTAAATCCAGATTTTAAACTTTGTCCCTCTTTTTTTGGTACACTTTTGTTTGTGACCCTCTCGTGGTGACTCCAGACACCATCACTTGTATGGTTTGATGGTAAGGTGAAGCAGGAATTCTTTGGATTCTGTTTTCTCTCATCTTTCCTGCCCACTGGTTTTACTCATTCTATCAAATATTATATTTCAGTGGTATATCAAATGGGAAGCAGTAAGGTAGACAACTTTAGTTTTAGGTGTAGGACTCAGTGCCTTTCAATCCCAGTCAGTCACTGGATTACCTTGCTTGACGGGAGGGTCAGTGAAGAAGCACAAAAGAAAAGGAAGTCCAGGAAAGGTCAGCAGGAGTGAGAGCAATGGGGCAAGAGCTGAACTGATGGACCTGGATTGTAAAGGATGAGGAATACCAAAGAGACAGGTTTGGGCCAACAGAAAGGAGAAAATCAGTCAGGATTAAGTTCACATCCTAGATCCAGTTGGAGCAAGAGGCCAAGACACTCTCAAAAGACTAATTCTCTCTGGGTAAACTGAGGTTCTCCCTGCTTTTAAAGCCTCAAGCTCATTCTTCCACCTAATTTTTCCCCATGAACACATCAAAAGTGAGTAATTTAGAAACACAAGGGTGGAGTCCAGAGCAGCAGACAGCATTAGTGAGGGGCTCTGATAGAGCCCAGGTAGGTGAAGAGCCAGCACTAACAGCGGTGGGTGCACAGAGGGCAGCAGGTGGCACCCTGCCATGGGCACTTGTCTGAGCTCCTGGACACCTTTTCCCCTGGCTCACAAGATGCTCTTGTGGAAGGGTCACAATAGGTTTCTATGAGACTCCTGGAGCTTATTCACAAAATATGACCAAATCATACTGTGAAACAATAACCATAACACAGACAGGTCCTGCTTCAGCTGTAACCATTTTTACTTGAAAGAATCCCAGCAGTATTTGAGATGCTGAGCTTTCCAGCTATCAAAAGGATTCACACAAGTGCTAAGAAAGCAGAAAACCAAAAGGAAGGGGGAAGAGTGCAACAGGGGAAAAAAAGGCCAGAAATGGTTTTGTTAAACTTTTGAATCATGCTTCCACAAAAGGCAGCAGATCCAAACACAGGGTGATTTTTATGCTGCAATAAAGAGAAAAATAATTTAAAACCTAGGCAGCATGACTTATTTAGAAAGATCTGAGGAGTAATAAAAAAGCCTGTGTGCAAACGTGTGTGTGCGCACACAGTTTCTTTAACAGCTGCATGGAACAACCTGTTTTAAATAAGAACAAAGGTGAACAAAGCCAGTTGTCAGCACAGCTCACCAAATGAAGTTTTTTAATGTGCATGACGTATGCCATATAAAATGTATTGCCTGAGATACAACAGCACAGAGTCCAACTCAAAGTCTTTTTCTCAGGCTTTTCCTACAAAGTCATGTTTCAAGAATTTACTGCATTTATCTTCATTATTTATTTCTCTCTCTCCAAAAGGACCAGTGGATCACCTTGCTCACTATATCTTCAGCAGCAAATTAAAATCAGCCTCTTCCCTCCCTAAATATTCAAAATTTTCTTGTTCTACCAAGATGCCACAGAATCAAAGTGTATCTGTTGCACTCAGAGCAGACAACTGGCTAAGTAGAAAGTGGAGGTCAGGTCTGACTTACCAATCAAGAGAAGGGAAGAAAAGAAAAATAAAACAATGATGGAAGATTTTCACTGCTTTGAAGGTTTTATGAACAAAACATAAAAAAAGTCTGGCAAGCACACAGTGTACCTTTTCATGTACATAAGTAAACATACATTTAGGAAAAGCTTTGCTCCACACAAACAGAAATATTTGGGCTTTTTGTTGCATGTTCAAGAACCTGGAGGGAGTTGCAAGCTCTCTGACTTCACTGTAAATGTTACATAGGTTTCTGCACTGAAGGTAAAGAGGCAACTGAGAGCAAGGCAGTCTGCTGGAAAGGTTACAAAGCTCTGTTTACAGAGAATTTTATAATCAGGCAATAATTTGTTACAAGTCTCTAAGATCCACAAGAGGAATCTATTGCTGTGCATAGTTTAGGGAATTTTTAAAGAGAGCAGCTTATCAAAGAAATGTGTAGTCTATTAGCACATCATTAAATTTTTAAACCAATTCCATCTTTTGCTTCCCAGTTACTCTCCTCTGTAGCAGGCAATTGTGCCAGATGCAAAGTATCATTTCTGACTTTCAGAGATGAGTTGAAATTTGGGATTCCTATCTATTCCCTCTGCTGCTTTTATTTCTTGTTGTTTTTCTTATCTGGTCTGACAATGTTGCAAGTGCTGCTTTACTCAGGAATGCACTTTTTGGACTACTTCATCCCAGTGAAAGAGTGAACAAAAAAATTCATGAGCAAGTTAAATTTCCCCAGCTTTCACGTGACTTAAAGTTGAAGGAACTCTTGAGAAATAACAACATATGGAGAACCTTTATATTTTTACGTAGACACATAATGTGATTTCTATGCAGTAAAATAAAAGCTGTAAATATTAAAGGCCTGTTTGTCCTGAGCTGTGACAATCCACCTGATGTCCCGTATAGCTATGGTACTGGCATAGTGATGTGTACCCAGAGTGGCTGAAATGGTGATGGGAGAATACTTTAATTGTGAAATCTCATGGTGGTACAGGCTTAACTAGTGCAGGTGTGCAGGTTCACCACTACCACACTGCACTTTCTCTAACATCCTCCTGACATCCCTGAACTTTCTGCTCAGAGCTGAGACCATAAAAACACAGACGAAAGAACAGCCAGAGCAGATACGAGAGGACACCTGGAAGGGTTGATTTGGGAGAGGTGGGGGTCAGCAATGGAGTGCAGAGGTGAGGAGAACCCGGGACTCAGCAGCGGGACTGGGACAAGCTGTGCAATGAGCTCAGAGCCCCGGGCCAGCTGGGATGGGGGTGTGACCAGATATCCTCCTGCCGAGCCAGCAGCGCCGGTGGAACACAGCCTTGCTCCTGGCTGCTGATCACAGCCAAACCCATCTGTCAGCAGATAGTTTTGAAACTTGCTTGCAAAGTGCTCTATGCCTTTCTAGTGTCAAACTGCCTAGAGGCTGACACCCTGCTATTGCTATAAATTATTTTGTTAACTTAGAGTGCAGATTTTATGCAGGCAATACAAAGGATCTAAACTCTTCTGACGATCTCTTAAAGTGTCCGTATAATGCCACACCATTGAATTCCAATGGTCACTACCTTAGTGTTTGCCATTGAGAATGCAATTTCCTCTTTCTAAAGAATATTTAGCTCTACCAAACAATTGTTTGGATTGCAATGGACACAGCAAGTAGAGTAAGCAGAACATTGGTCCGCTCAATGCATGTGATCATTTGTGATTACATAATCAAACACATTTTGTACAGAAATCTTTCCTCTGATGCTGGAAAAATAGAAACATAGCAAGATGCATCAGATTTGCACACAGGAAGCAACAATCTCTCTGTAGGACCCCAGGTTCATGTTTTGGAAAGTATTTAGTAAATGAGGTGAAGGAATATTAAATGAGAGAGAATGATTAAGACTAGTATAGATTTCCCTGGAAAATGTGATTCTGTTGCCTTTGTGTGATGCATTTCCTACAGGGTGTTACTTAAATCATGGGAAGCTAGTTTACATGGATTGTGAATGTTTACATGGATTGTGAATGGTTCTCATTTTGGGGAGCATATTGGATCTGGGCTCAGACATGCAGGAGTCTGTAGCATCCATTCTGGGCACAGCCAAAATCACAGGGCTTGTGATCTGCATGCAGCACCCACCCTGCAGCACTCTGAAACCCACATCTAATGTACCCCAGAGCAGGTGTCCCAAGCAAAAACTTGGTCCCTTTGTGCTTCTACCTCCCACCCAGAAATTAATAGTTCTGTTCTCACCAGAACCTGAAGAGGGTGAGGTAAATAATATCTAGAATGAAAAGCATAAAATCAGTCTCTAAGTACCTGCTTTTCAAACGAGCTCTGTCCAGCCTGTGTGCTGAATGAGGCTACCAAGGAAAAATAATGAAAGAATATGAAATTAGATCGTTTCTCAAAAATGTAAACTCACATTGGTCCATTTTTATTGGAGAAGAATATTTGAAACCATATGCTTTTGGTGTTTTTGGCTATTAAAATCTTTCTAAGAAAAGTGGAAGGTGAACAGGAAGGGAAAGAGGAAAGCTAAGGCAAAATAGAAGGAAAAGGGAAAGGGAATGGAAGACTTTTTCCTAGTTCCTCTCACGAAGTCTGAAAAGGTGACTGTAAGCAATCCAGGCAATCATTAGGGAAATAGAAGGAATCCCCAAATTCTTCTAATGCTGTTTTGGGAACAAAAGTGCTGGTTTAGGACTTCTTTAAAGCAGAGAGCTAACAGAATGGTGCTTTTCAGACCTCACCAGACTCGGTTAGGCTTGCTACTATGCATGGATTTTCAAAAACAAACACGCCCGTATACTAAATCCCCAGGGGATTTTCTTCATGTATTCACGCCTTTATCAGCCGATCTTAAGATCAGCCAGAACGGAGCAACAGTAGTACAGCCACTTCAAACACCGGGAAGACAAGAGGGAAGCACCAGGAACTTTTTTTGAGCCAGAGGAATGAATCCGCAGCTGGAACCGGGCAGCAGCGCTTCGCGCATCCCAGCCCACTTAAGCAAAAGCAACTCCCAGGGGTTCTCTGCGATCAAATTATTATTTCTTAATCGTTCACCTATGAACTGTACTATAAAGGGCCCGGAGGGGGTGTCCCTAACAAGCCCCGGGAGCGGTGGCAGCGCTGGCTGCTCGGCCGGACCCTCGCCGCCCGGTC
>JAHLSL010000046.1:6769691-6798106 GCA_025920805.1 Petroica traversi
CGCCGGGATGCTCGGCAGCCCCGGCTCCAGGCGGGCTGCACGGAGCAGGACAGCCCGGCCCCGGGCTGATGTAGCCTTGGGCTGCAGCCTTGGAAGGTGCACCTGGTGCTGCCAGGCTTCCCCTCCCGAGCAGCGCACCGAGGGGTCAGGGAAGGATAACCGCAGCCCGGAGACAGGTTTGGCAATTCTCGTCTCTCGGCTGAACGCTGCTTCACTCTCAGACACCGTGTGCCTGCTTTCTGTGCACCCCCTTCCCCTCCTCTAACCTCCGGAATTAATGTGGGCACCTTAACCGGGGGGCTCTGAAAAAGCGCCTGTCCAGCTGTGATAACTGCTGTGTAGTCTGAAAGGATGTCGGTCGGGTTGAGTTCTTAAAGATCTTTGGTGTTTTTCTTCTGTTAACAGTGCTGGAAAGGAGGGGGGACACTGAATCTAGTAAGTGTTCTTATTCCAAAACAGTACCTTTAGTCACTGTTCAGTTGGAATAAGACACTTTCAACACAAATGAACTATTTCAGCAAACTGGATTTTAATTTTTACAAAATCAATGTTAGAAACAGTAGATAAATTGTTGTAGATTACAAGCAATGTGTCCTCCTGAGGAAGAAAACATTTCCTTTACTTTCAGTATATTTTGTAAACTATAATGTAGTTTAGAAGTAGTAAGAATATTAATTTGCTTGTTATATGTTATACAATCCCTTTCCAAAAGTTATTTCAGCAACGAAGAACATGCACTTTTTTACAACTTTGAGTTTGTATATTAGGTAGCCTCAAAAAATTGTCATTAGATTCACTAGAACCAATGACTTTTTTAACAAGCTTGTATTTGTTTTCAGAGTTGACCCTTTGATAAACTGAACAAGAAGCTGGAAGGTTCTGTAGTAGGGTCATTCAAACACTTTTCTTATTACTTACCTTTAAAATGTAATGGGTTGAAAGGAGAAAGTAACACAGATGTGCTTTATTCTGTTTCTTGCCATGGGATCTGATCTTGTTTACATATTTCTTCTCCTAGTTGAGATGGATATATGGGAAGTAGTGAAGCTGATTATTCAAAAGTGTGACCTAATTGCTTAATTTAAGTCTTAGGCCCAATTGTTTTGTTTCCTAGAGAGTCTGACCATCTTTTGTCTTTCTTTGACTTCATCTGAAGTTATAAGTACTCAGAACTAGCAAAATTCAGCCTTTTGGGTATCTGAGCCTGGCCCCAAACACAGAAGCACTGGTAAATAGTCCTGACATGTGGAGGATTTCCCAGTGATTGTAGAAATAATCTTCAAAATCAGCTGTTGTACATTAAACAGGAAAAAAAAAAAAAAGGAACTCCTTTATTGAGTTAAACCACCTCTTGCTGGTTTTCATTGTCCTGGGATTCCAGACTCTCACATCACTTAATGGGCAGCAGCTTTCTGGCTACCACTAGGAAGTTGTCCAGCCTCTCTAGCTCTGCTTGTACAGTAGCAAACTTTGGGCTTGAAGTGGAAAGATGAGTTGTGAAGGCATTTGCTTTCCTAGTGGAAATTCCCTTGGGGTTGCTGTGTGAGTGGCAGAGAAATGCTGTTGGTCCCTCAGGAGAAAGCAGCCATCATCAGACATCAGTCAGCTGATCCTTAGAATAACCAAGTCCTCATTAATGTCCTTGCGTTAACCCCCACTCACTGGCCATCCGGGAAATGGAACAGAAGTCATTACATCCCATAGCAACCGACGTTTTGGAATGTAAATGGCAAAGTAAGATACTACAGGAGCAGTGAGTCACATGGCTTTGTGCTACAGCAGCAACGAGGAGCTCTGTGCATCTCCAGGCTGTGTATCAACTCCATTAATAATGTCCTCTTGAGACCTTACCTGCTTGCCTTCTTTCTATCCTCTTTCTTCTGACTGCTGTTCCTCCTACTGCCAGCTTTGATAGCAGGAGAAATAGCTCTCCTCCTCTCCAGATTGACCTCCACATTAGCTCCTCCTGTGAATGCTTCATTAAACGCTGGGTCATTAAACCTTGGGAAGCTTGGCTTTGTTTGTTTGTAGAGCAGGGGGCTGAAACAGGCCAACAGAGCTGAAATGTGGTGCTGAAATGTTGACGTGTATGCAAACCACGGGAGCAGCTTATGGCCTTTCAGGGCGTCCTCTGGCTTGCCCTGCTTTCCCAGGGCTTCCCTGCATAGGTGAGTGCCTATTTCTATGCTAGAGGTGGAAAATGTTGTATGAGTAACTGTGATATTTTCTCATCTTAATGGAAGGACAGACAGGGAGATACACACACTGGCATAATTTTCAATAAATGTATGGGGGCTATTTGCTTTTGCATGCTCTGTTTTAAACACTTGGAAGTGAATGTTGTTTTGAGGGGAGCCATGACAAAAGAAAAGAAGCCACATCTCTGGAGGGATAGAGTTGTATCTATCAGCATCTCACTGAACTTCTGTTGACGAATTCATAGCTTGGAGGAGGGAAGGGGAAGCAGAAAGACTGTGCAGTGAAACACTTGGGCACCAAATCTAAAGGAAGGAAGAGAGGGAGAGCTTGGTTACTGCCCATCCACTCCAACATTCCTCCTTGCTGGCTGCTTCCAGCACACCATTCATGAAAGTTGTTAAAACGAATTCCATAGTTGCTCTTCCTGCAGTCCGATGTCTGCTTTCTCTGCAGCTGAGATTGGTTATTGAAAGTGTTCAGGGTCCTGCTCCCCAGCACAGCTGCCAACACAGCTCCCTCCTGCTGCCCTAGCACTGCCTGGTGTGGCTGAGAGCAGCTAAGGCTGGTGGGGATCCAGGAGAGGCAGCTCCCTGTGCAGCAGGAACCATGTCAGGTTCCATCAATACCTTCTGGACTCCAGCATCCTGCACCATGCCAGTCAGGCATCTTTCTTTACAGAACAAAACTAGAACAGCATCATCCTGAGGTGTTTGTTTTTAACAATTTGCACACAGTCATCATACCTAAGGGTTTGCTGCTGATTTATACAGAACTGCAAGGGGTGATGTGACTGTCTTGGGTACTGGACCTGTTCCTCAAATACTGTGGGGAGGGCAGATAGAAAGGAGAGGGAGAGACCACCAGGACCCCCATGGCAGCAAAAGACTATGTATTCAGGGCTTGGGCTGCATCCTTTGACAGGTTAATTTTAGTAACCTGTGGGGAAAGGAGGAGCTGCACAGACTGCAGCAGTGGTGTCCACAGAGGGGCAGGCAGTGTGGTCCCTCTCAGCAGGGACCTGGATCACATCTGCATGCTTCCCTGCTGGGGTCTAGATGCCAAACCCTGGAGATTCTTACTGATGAATGCAGGTTATCCAGTTGTATCCAAACATTTCTCCCCATATCTAAAAAAACACAAACCAAGACACCCCATGCAGGGACGGGGCTGGAGGATATAAAATTGTTGGATTCTCAATACAGTTTGGCTGTATCTAATGTTTCATTATGAAAGGTTTGGTTTTGTTTTGATTTTGATTCTGATGCAGGTGCTTTCAGCCTCTTAACAATCCAGAGGGCAGTTGCTCTGGTTAAGACATTGAAGACCAGGTGCTGGGAGTCTGAGAGGCTTTTAGTGCTGCATAGGAACCCAAATGGATCCGTGTTACCTAGCAAACATTAGCAACAGCAGTCAGATGAGAAGCCTGATAGCAGCAAATCTGCCATGAGGGCCAAGAGGAGACAACCTCACCTTGCAGTCCTGCTGAAATTCCAGTTTAACCACTGAGGTATGAAAGTTGTACAAAGATGGAAAAGTGGGAGCAAGCTTAAACTCAGCTTTATTTTAGTGTCTAGAGTAACACTGAAAAGGTGTAGATTTTTAAATTACTTCGGCAGTTAACAAACAGATTTGAGTGCTGCCTTCCAAAACAGAAGTATTGACAGGTATCTTCTCTGAAAGTTGATTTGTCATATCTAAGATGTGTAGTTTCTCTGTGCTAAAGCTGAGGCAGAATAAAATTCTGAATGCTCTGTTTTCCCAGAGGGGCCAAACCAGTTGTTCCCCACTGCTAGCACTCGTGTAAAGGCAGTGATAGGGCTAACGTTCTTTCTTCTCTTGCTCAGCCTCAAGACTGGCATTTTTTATCTCAGTTTAACAGGTATTTGTGTTTTTTTCAGTGGCTTTCTCGGCAGCATTCAGGTAATCACACGGAGCCATGAGTGGCCAGTGCATTATTTTGCACTCTGTTTAGCATGTACTGCCTGGAGCAACTGCTGGGAGAAAATCACATGTGAAGGCCTAGCTAGGAATAACAAATCATAGACAGTCTTCTAAACATCTCTAGGCTTTTGGGTGTCAAGATTTTTTTTTTTTTTTTTTTTTTTTTACAAAAGCTGTCTTCTGGAGTCACCTTAAAGTTTTCCTGTGGGACGAGAGAGGCCATAAACATTCTCCTGTGTTTGTGACTTTGGAAGATTGGTCATTTAGGGCATCACCAGGTTCAGCTACACTGTTCTGTCAGGGTAAACCATATTTTGTGGAAAGGTACATACTATTCCTTTAAAAAATGTAGTTGAGGAAGAATTCTTGGCTGAAGCAGTGTGATAGAGCAGCCAGGGAATATATTGCATGCTAATAAAGTTCCTTCTTCAGTGTGAAAAGTGCATGCTTTGTGAGTGGCAGTGGGTCTTTTTACCTTTTGACATTCTAACTTGACCAATAATGAGGCATCCACCAGCATGCCTTTTCAGTCCTTTCCAAAGAGCTGCCACAACTAAAGAGACTTTTTTTTTTGAGAATAATCTGTGACCCAGCAAGGTTGGCTGCTATGTTTGTTTGTTTTTCTCTCTCCCACTGGTTCCTACTATTCTCTTACTCCCACATCCTATCCGAGTCTTGTTTTCAAATGCATTCTTCAGCCTTCTCCTTCCCTACCTACTGCATCCTGTGTTCTGCATTCTGACTTCCTTCTCTTTTCTTATGGCTTTTCTTTCCAGTTCCTTTTGGTTTTGGTCCCCCAGGAGCAAAGAGTGAAACATTAACAGTTGCTGAGTACCAAGTTAATCTGGCTCTTGTTAGGACTGTAGAGTTCAGGTGAGGGCTCTGGGAGACATCTTTTGTGTATGACATTGTGCCCCGGGGCCCTCGGCACCACTTCATTGCTAGAGTAGCAGAGAAGAATGTATATCTGTGCTCCATCTGCTATCATCTACAGTCCAACATTTAAGATAAAAATACTGATAAAAGTTGATATTTGCTAAGAGATGAATGTTCCAGTTATGGCAAATTAATTACCAGGCATTAATTACTCTATTATAACCACCTGAATGTGTGTTTCAGATATAAAAAGGAGACTGAAAAGCTTCAGACTGCGGGAAAGCAAGTGGATTTGAATTATCTCTTGTCTTGTTAGATGTTTTGGGAATTGTAGGTGCTGGAACAGTGATTTGGAAAAAATATTATTTACAGTAAATTCAGTGTGCATTCCTGTGTCTTTTTAAGTCGGACTGCTGCTTTTACAGTTAAGTTGCTAGATAGGTCAGGGATACATCCCTGTGTTAGCTGTACCTCTTTGTCAACTGGGGATCATCATCCTCATAAATCTGGGCTTAGAACATGTGCAGGAACTTCCTATGTTGGTGTCAATATATCGTGAATAAAAATCACACATATAAAACATTTCTGTTACTCCATGTTGCATGGGTAAGACTGGGTAATGTATGTCTTTATAACTTTCTGAGGAGACACCTAATTTGTATATGGCAAGTTTTTATGGCAAGTTTGTATATGGCAACTGGTCTGAAAACAGAGCTTTAGAGACCATGTAGAGGAGAGCATTTTCCAGCTGAGGTTAGCTTTAGTCAAAGGTTTGACTAGTCTGATCCTGTGGTTCACAGCATCCACTCAATGTAAGTGTAGAAGAAATCTTTTAACATAATAGTCACTGTACTGGAAAATTTATCTTCCTGCTAATATATGCCTGTGATGCCCAGATGGTTATCAGTTGTGTGCTACTGAAATCTTCTGTCCTGCTGTTTATTTGTAACCAGGATTGGTCTGTTTATGTGTGGCGGCATATGGCAATTTGTTTAAACATTTTACCTGCTTTCACACATTTTTCTGTATGCAAGAAATAAAGAAGAATCCACGTTGTAAAACAAATTTGGCATAAATGGATTAGTGAGTAGATAATACCTGTCCTTATTATATACTTTTACTAACATCATCCTAACAGAGAAATAAATGTAAATAAATTAAAACCTGATGTATTTTTTATGTATACATGTATAAAATTTTACTGTTTCAGATTTCTAGATGATTTTATATATTTTTCATTTAATTTTTATAATTCAAAATACTTGCTTTGGGAATATAACTGTAGTAGGTAGTTATTTCTCGAAGACTACCATTAATAAAGAAAAGAAGCTAAAACAAAGGTGATCTTAAAAGCAGAGAGATGCACACACAGACAGACATATCTATTTTAATATCTTCTAACTTGTTTCAGGTTGAAGAAACTTCTTGAGCAGGAGAAGATCTATCAAGCTCGGAAGGAGAAGGAGCATACAAAGAGAATCAATAAACTAAGAGAAGAACTAGTCAAGCTCAAATCATTTGCACTCATGCTGGTGGATGAAAGACAAATGCATATTGAACAACTTGGTCAACAAAGCCAGAAAATACAGGACTTAACCCAAAAACTAAAGGAAGAAGAAGAAAAGCTTAAAATTATTAGTGCAAAAACAAAAGAAGATGGACAAAAACTGATGAAATTAGAGGCAGAGCTTGAACACAAAACATCATCATTTTGTCAAGAACATGAGGAGATGACTGCTAAACTGGCTAATCAAGAGTCACATAATAGACAGCTAAGGCTCAGGCTAGTGGGGTTGACTCGCAGAATAGAGGAGCTAGAAGAAACTAACAAAAATCTTCAAAAAGCTGAGGAGGAACTTCAAGAACTAAGAGATAAAATAGCAAAAGGGGAATGTGGGAACTCTAGCTTAATGGCAGAAGTGGAAAACCTCCGCAAGCGCGTGCTTGAAATGGAGGGGAAAGATGAAGAGATCACGAAAACTGAATCCCAGTGCAAAGAACTGAAAAATAAACTGCAAGAGGAAGAGCATCATAGCAAAGAGTTGAAACTTGAAGTGGAAAAACTGCAGAAAAGAATGTCAGAGTTAGAGAAGCTGGAAGAGGCTTTCAGTAAAAGTAAGACGGAATGCACTCAGCTACACTTAAACTTGGAGAAAGAAAAGAATTTGACGAAGGATTTGATAAATGAGTTGGAAGTGGTGAAGACTCGAGTGAAGGACCTTGAGACATCAGAAAGCAAGTTGGAAAAGGCTGAAATAAGCTTAAAAGATGACCTTACAAAGCTGAAGTCATTTACTGTAATGTTGGTTGATGAGCGAAAAAATATGATGGAAAAAATAAAGCAGGAGGAAAAAAAGGTTGAGGGCCTAAACAAGAATTTTAAAGTTGAACAAGGGAAAGTTATGGATGTGACAGAGAAATTGATAGAAGAAAGTAAGAAATTTTTGAAACTGAAATCTGAAATGGAGGAAAAAGTGTCTAGTTTGACAAAGGAAAGGGATGAGTTAATTGGCAAACTGAGAAGTGAAGAAGAAAAATCCTCTGAATTAAGCTGTAGAGTTGACCTGTTAAAGAAAAGAATTGATGGTATGGAGGAAGTAGAAAGAGAAATTACAAGAGGTCGAACCAGGAAAGGAGCAGAGCATGGTTGTCATGAGGACAACAAAATTAAGGAACTTACCATTGAAATCGAAAGATTGAAAAAACGTCTCAAACAACTGGAAGTGGTTGAAGGAGATTTGATGAAGACGGAAGATGAGTATGATCAGCTAGAGCAGAAATTTAGGACTGAGCAGGATAAAGCTAATTTTCTTTCTCAGCAGTTGGAAGAGATGAAACTCCAGATTGCCAAAACAAAAGCAATAGAAAAAGGTGAGGTGGTGAGCCAGGAGGCAGAGCTCAGGCACAGGTTTCGTCTGGAAGAGGCCAAAAGCAGAGATTTGAAAGCGGAAGTTCAAGCACTTAAGGAAAAAATCCATGAGCTCATGAACAAAGAAGACCAGCTTTCTCAGCTCCAGGTCGATTATTCAGTTCTGCAGCAAAGGTTTATGGAAGAGGAAAACAAAAACAAGAGCATGGGGCAGGAGGTTTTGAACCTGACAAGAGAGCTGGAGCTTTCTAAGCGTTACAGCCGTGCTCTGAGGCCCAGCATGAACGGGAGAAGAATGGTTGATGTTCCCGTGACGTCCACTGGCGTGCAGACAGATGCTCTAAGCAATGAAGCAGCAGAAGAAGAAACTCCAGCAGTGTTTATAAGGAAATCCTTCCAGGAGGAGAATCATATCATGAGCAATCTACGACAGGTAGGCCTGAAAAAACCCATGGAGCGTTCTTCAGTGCTTGAGAGATACCCTCCAGCAGCAAATGAGCTTGCTATGAGGAAATCCTGGATACCATGGATGAAAAAGAGAGAAGCTGGGGCTCACACAACTCCTGATAAAGGAGCCCGAACCCACAGTAGTCCAGGACATCCTGGAGAGGTTGTCCTTTCACCAAAGCAGGGTCAGCCTCTTCATATTCGAGTGACACCAGACCATGAGAACAGCACAGCAACTCTGGAGATCACCAGTCCATCCGCAGAAGAATTTTTTTCAAGTACTACTGTCATTCCTACTTTGGGAAATCAGAAGCCACGAATAACCATCATTCCCTCTCCAAATGTTATGCCACAAAAAGGAAAAGGCAGTGAAAGTCCCATGGGCCCAGATCGTTCCATGTCTCCAGTCACTATAACAACATTCTCCAGGGAGAAGTCCCCAGAGGGAGGGAGAGCACCCTTTGCTGACAGACCTGCATCACCAATCCAGATCATGACGGTATCGACATCTGCAGCGCCGGCGGAAATCTCTGTCTCTCCGCAGTCACAGGACATGACCATGGGAAGGGCTGTCTTCAAAGTCACGCCAGAAAAGCAAACAGTCCCGACTCCTATCCGCAAGTACAACACCAATGCCAACATTATTACAACAGAAGACAACAAAATCCACATCCACCTGGGTTCCCAGTTCAAGCGCTCTCCCGGTGCCGCGCCTGACGGGGCGAGCCCTGTGATAACCGTCCGGCCCGTGAACATCGCGGCGGAGAAGGAGCTGGTGACCGGTACTGTCCTTCGGTCACCTCGGAGCAGCCTGTCCCCACGGCCTGCAGCCAGCAAGGTGACGAGTACCATCACCATCACGCCTGTTACAACATCTTCCACACGAGGAACACAGTCAGTGGTAAGCAGTGGAGTCTCATGTGCAGCTTTCGTGGACAAACTGTAGCTCGGGTTTGAGACGCCAGCAGGGAAAATGGGTGGGGTGAGGAGAAACTCTTGTCTTCCCTACATTTCTTCTAGGCTTAAGCTTCATTATAGAATCAGAATTTGCCCAATTCATGTATTTTTGTACCAGTGTTGAGTGCTGGTATACTTTTAATATTATCTCCCAAAGCAGGTAATTTCCACAGGAAGTCCCTTCAAAGCTATTTTCATAATGGCAAACCAGTAAAATTGCAAGTGAGAGACAAAGAATGATGGGGATGACAGAGCAGGAAACTGTATTTTTATTTTTAATGAGTGCAGTTTCTGAATTTTGAAAATACATCTCGTGGATTTTTTTTTTGGTTTTTTGGCCCAGCTGGCAGGTCTTTAGATTCTAATTATGGAGGCTGGTGTTTTCTTTTATATAATCCCACAATCCCTATATAATTCAGTTAATATCTGCTATATTACTCAACTCCAAAGGAATAAATAAGCAGACATGTTATCACTGCTTACAGCTCCAAGCCTCTTTAGCCAGTGAATAGTAGAGCTCTTTCTGTTCCTCTCTAAGTGCTGTATTACAATAGAGCTTCCTGTAGCATATTTATTTTTTTTTTTTTGCTTTCTCTTCTGGCTTCTATGGTGGTACCCCAGCTTCTTTTTCATACTGAAAAGACTTCTCACCTCTGTCTTTAACCATAGTAGGCAGTTTTTATTGATAGTCCTCCCCCAGTTTATTATTGGACATACGTTTTTATGGCTTTAGTTGGAAATACCCTGGAAAAGAAGAATTTAACCAAAACAGAAAATCAGCAGTACTGCATTAGTCCAAAAACTTACTTAGCTAGACAGAGTCTGCAACAGATGCTTAGGGGAAGATTACTTTGAGTGGGTAAACACACAGTAATGTTTCCCTCAGTGTCTGTTCCCAGTTTTTGGCAATAGGTGGGTATTTCTCTCTGAACCAGAGCCTGTAGCCACATCTTTGTCTTTATTAGACCATGGCAGAGTTGTCTTCTATTTATTCTTTTAATTGCTTTTTGAACTCATTTACACTGTTGTTTCCACAACATCGGGGGCAGTGAATTCAGCTGTGGGCCGTGGGGAAAGCTCTTTTGTTTGATACCTTTTATGCAATACCTTCATTGGTTACAGCCTTTTTCTTGCATCTTGACAAATACTGAATAGTCACCCCCTACTCATTTGTCCATGCTGCTCTGGAGTCAGCAGACCCCTACAACACGCCCTGTCAGCCATCTCTTCCCAAGCTGAAATGTCCATGTGCATTTAAGATACACTTTCACACTTTGGAGAGAAGCTGCCTTTCCCATTTAAGGCTTCTGAATTAAGAAAACTTGCATTCATCACACAGATCTGCTTGGGATGTGCTTGCTCTCTCTCCCCAAATATATAATGTATTGTAGATGCTTTATTATACAGTGTTTCCCTACATATTAGAGGCAACTGTTCATTTTTTAAAGTCTTGAATTAATTTACAAACTCTTTTGTCTCTCAGAAGCCTGGAAAACTGGTTTTTTTAAATTTTTCTTTTTAACTAGATGTCTGTCTCTTACTGTGATGATGCACTGAACCATGGCAGACAAAACTTTTTTGTTTTGTTTTTTTCTGTCTAAAAACTGGCTTCTTTTTTCACTTTATCCTCTCTGATTTGGAATGTAAGGAAAATAGTTCAGCCATAAGATTTACTTTATCTTATGCTTCCCTGTGTTTTTTAATGTCCCTAGTCAGCTGAGCAGGCAACTTTGAACAAGCTCAAATCTGCATTTTCCTCCCCAACCTCCTGGGAAAAAAAAGTGTATTCACCATCTGTTTTGCAAATGACAACTTTACAAACACACTTCACTGCCCCTAGTCAGAAAAACTAAGCTGTGATCATTTACTCAGTAACCCTAGACGAACCAACAGATACAATTTTGAGGGTTTAAGTTAATAAAATTGAAAAAGATGAACTGATACACAGCTGCTGTCCTAGCTCACTGGTTTTAATTTTTGTCTTAACTCTCCTCACACAGGATGCTTTGTACAATGTATTAATGCCTTTTCCATGGCAGCCTATGGATTTGGATAGTTCCCATAGAAACAGAAAAAAAGGTGTTTAGTCCTCCTTAACTTTATTAGAGTCAAGCTCACTCCCAGGAAAATACTTGGACCTTCCTAGCAGACCTCAGATACGATTTTTTTATTACAGATGGACTACAGAGAGACCAGATGATATGTAGACTAAATGAGCCTGATTGTTAGTCTTGCCTTAGCATATTGCCCCAAACTTCTGTTCCCAGGACAGTTCATATACTTTGCAGAAAAATCCCACAGAATAAACCCAAGTATTCTTTGTGAAAAACCCCAAACTATATATGCCCATATCCTGTTTTTTGATTTAGGCCTTACATTTGGTTAAAGGATTGCTGGTGAATGTGGATCTTCTTTGGCTACCAGGATGGGCAGTCCCACAATCACTTAATCCCTGTGCTCCCCACCCCCTACAAGCTGAGTGCCAGCTGTTTATGCTGCCAGGGTACACAGTGACTCCAGTGCCATGTGAATCTGCAGGGAGCAGAGGGAATCCCTGGCTGCAGCAGAGCCAGCTCGGTGGCACAGCCCCAACCCTGCAGAGAGTTCTGTGACTGCAGCAGGAGGGCCCTGCTGAGGAGCTGTGTAAGGCCACTTGCAATTGGGCAGCACGTAGTTTGTGATCAGCATCTAAATGCAGCTCTTTGTAGGCGTCCCATGGATGCTCTAAGCTGCTGCTAGAGCCCCTGGAGGGGGCAGCTCACTTGCCTGTGCAGAGGTGTGGTGGTGCTGGCTGTGTGCCTGTGGCAGCTGAGGTGTGTGAGACCTGTACCTTCCTGCCGTGGCAGCAGATGGGACACCTCAGATGGCAGGAAATGCCACAGTGTGGGCAGCTGAGTCAGTCTGCAGCCATCGGTGCCCGTGTCAGCACGGAGGCCTGAGTGCTGGCTGATCCAG
Organism: Petroica traversi; assembly: GCA_025920805.1. NCBI lineage: Eukaryota > Metazoa > Chordata > Aves > Passeriformes > Petroicidae > Petroica > Petroica traversi. The sequence continues at coordinate 6,781,936 of JAHLSL010000046.1, forward strand.
CTGAGACTGGGCTGGCTTCTGTGTGAGCTGAATTGCCCACTGGTTTCACTGACTGCATTGACTAGATCTCAAGGCCCGCCCTTTCAGGATTCATTTATCTAAAAAGACTTTATTTTAGTGTCATTTTCAGTGCTCTATCAGAGGTTTTAGGTCTCCTTGGGTTGTCTGTCTTGTCTACCAGCCCTGTGCACTTTGCCTGAATAGCCCAGGGCATTTCAAATTGCACAAGGTGTCTGTTGGTCACTGAACTGAACCATTTCTGACCAGGGCAAGCTGAGGCCTGAACTGATTGAGAACATATGCTGAAAAAGCAGTTTTGTTATTAAAATATTCCAGAAGGCAGTTTGTGCATGAAAGCATTCTCTTTGTGAGTCACTAAAATACACCAAGCAGGATCTGTTATAAACTACTGAGACATTCTACACGTTCTGTATGTTCAGTTTGGTTTTTTTCCTTTAATGGGACTGTCCAACCTTACTGCAACTTCACAGGTTAATACACCTGTGTCTGCAGTGAGAGCTGATTATGACTGCACCATGGCAGCTGCATGTGTTCATCTCACTCTCAGTAACATCTTGTGCAGCCTCACTGGGTCCCTGTGCTGTTCCAGCACGATGCCTTGCCAGCTCAGATCCATTGCATCACCCCGTGTCCCATGGGGCTGCATCTCGGGCTCTCCATGCCAGCTGCAGAAGGGTTTCTGCTTGGAGCCACATTCCTGGATCAACCAGAAGACAGCAGCCTACAGACAATCGGGGCTGGAAGGAATGGCTTTGAGCTCTTGGAAGAAATTATGGAGAGACAGGCAGTGGTGTGGGTTCTGTGCCACAGATGCTGCAGAGGCAGACGGGATGTGCTCTCTGCTCGCTGCCCCTTCCCGCGCCCAAGGGGACAGCGGCTGGGGAGGCACCTTTGTGCCATCTCACTTGGCAAACACAAAATGCTTTTGCAGCTGCCTGGGAAGCAGGCATTAGCCTCCATGCAATCAACACGTTAGTATGCTGGAATGAAGGCAACTAAGAAATTTAAAGCAAGTTAGAGCTCTTTTCAAAGTGCTTTTGAGTGATTTAGGCTTGAAATGAGTAACTTGAAAGCGCCCAAATCCTTAGTTAATAATTTACATGTGAATAAGGCTGAAGAAATGCCTGAGATTCCAGCTACTCCATTTGATTGCCTCATGTTTACACACTGTGGAACTCTTTCAGGGAGTACAAGATGTTTGTCATTTGGGTTCCCTGGGATGTTGACATATTTTCCAAGGCTGATGGAATGCATTTGCATGTTTTGCCCTACAGAATTGTATGGGCCTAACTTGTTTTGACATCTACATGTGAGTTCCATATTAGCCTTTAGACTGCTATTGTAAATGTTGCTTTTAGTTATTGAAAATGGCTTCCTTCCTGTCAGGCAGACAGCATTCAAGTTTTCCAATTGTGATTTTTTTTGAGTGTACACATGGGGTTTTGAACTGTTCTTAGAAGATTAAGGAATGGTTTTCCTTTGCATGCTCAGGATGCAGACAGAAAGCTCTGATGCAGTAGCTGAAAAACATTTGAGGGAGAAAAATGCTCCTTTGTAGAGCATTTTAAAGTAAATGTGCAAATGCATGTTGCAGCTTACATGATACCCCAATCAAATCTCTTTCAGCAGTTTAGTTTTATTTTGCTTATATGTCATCAGTTTGCAGAGTTTAGTCATTTAGCAGGTGGGTCTAGCTAAGATTCCAGAATCTTAGGAGAATTATTCTCTTTTGTGAGATCAGAGTCTTTATCCATAATCTGAACAGAAATATCAGTCACATATGAAATTCAGCCAAGACACTGAAGTTATCACCATGTAATTTGTGTCTGTATTGCACACTGCAGGAGAAAAAGCCCACTTTCCTTTCAGAATTGTACTGTTTATAAATATTTTCTTTAAGTCATGGTTCATATGGGGTAGCTCCAGTTTTGACCTTGTAGAGAACGAGCATCATTATCTGATCAACAGAGAAAGAAAATAGCAGCTGGCCCTTTTGAGTCTTTTTGTACTATCCAAGTACTCCTTGTGCATTTACATGGGGAGATTCTGTTGCTTAAGCACGTGTGCTGATTGCAGTTTCAAAGCTACAGGATAGCTCTGGCCTGGCCTCCAGCTGGGGCTCCCAGAAGAAGCCTTGTTGGGTCTGCCAGCCCCAAGCCAAACATTGTTCTTTGTTTTCTTAATTCTGAATACTCAAACTTGAGGATAAGTGTGCTTGCTAGGCTGTTATCCAGGGCAGAAGACTGGCAGAGATAGTAAAATGACCAAGTCCACACTGCCATGATTTATCCCTGGAAATCTGGGTTAGAAGCTTCACCCTCACCAGATTTTCTCAAGTCAAGATTATGGCTTAGAGGGGGAGAGCCCTTTCCCACATCCTTCCTGCCACAGCCACAGGAAAAGGGAATCCAAATCTTTTCTCTGTATCTTTCTCTCCCAGCCCCTTGCTCTTCCCAGTGCAGAAATAACTGGCCCCAGCCGTGACCTCAGAATACTTTGGGAAGTAAAATTCAATTTTATTTATAATGCTGAGCGATCATGCCCCAGCTCCTAAAATTTGGCAGTTACCCTGGGTTCAGCATTAGCCTCATGTGCCTATGCTGTTCTGAGGTCCCATGCTAGTGTCTGAACAAGATGCTAATATTGTACCTGTCTTGACAGCCAAGCCAATGTTGTGGTAGCCTCTAAGGCTCTCCTGCACTTTGTAGTGCTGTAGAATGGGAGATTTGCACAAATTCCCATCCTTACAATGTCTGGACCTCAGCTCTGGGAAACTCATTTGATCCCAGCTGTACCTTTGGCCCTACTCTAGCAGTATGTGCCATGGCCAGATTCCAAGTGTGAATATTACTTTGCTAATAGGTATGATTTGGGATATTGTTTGAGAGGTAAATGAAGACCCAAAGAAAAGTATAAGATGAGCAGGTATGAGTAGAAGAAGTCCTTAATTCACAGCATTTTTCTCTGTCTCTTTGTTTTGCAGACAGGACAGGATGGGTCATCCCCGAGACCTACACCCACCCGCATTCCTGTGTCAAAAGGTATGAAAGCAGGAAAGCCAGTAGTGGCAGCCCCAGGAGCAGGAAATGTGACAAAATTCGAGCCTCGTGCCGAGACTCAGTCTATGAAAATAGAACTGAAGAAATCTTCAGCCAGCAGCTCTGGCTCCCTGGGCGGGGGTCAGGGCTGATGGTGGTGGCTCAGGGGGTACGTTCTGCAGGTTTTACTGCTGCCATGGAGGTCAGCTCCCCTGTCTGTGTAGTTGTTCACTTTTGCCTGTACTAACGAAGTCCTGCAGCTGTCACTTAACAACAAACTAATAAGTGTGTGCACTGACTACTTAAATAACAAAATCCTTTTGTTTTCTTACCCAAGTAAAAAAAAAATAAATTTAAAAAAAGCTGTCAAAAAGGCAATTTCATGCCAGGAAGATTTTCAGTCTAGGAAGTGAGAATGGGGTAACTGCACTAGGTTATTAATCTAGTTCAGGAATTCTTAATGATAGGCTTGGTCACTTTTTAGTAGATCAAAGGAATTTGGGTCACTTTTACTAGATTGTTTTCCACCTTAATGTGTCACCTTCCACCTTTGCTGCTGCATGGGCTACTTTCCTTCCTGCCTTGTTCACATTATTGAAATGCCACATGGCCTAGGGAAGCAATGCCAGAAGACAGCACACTTGAGGTCCTGTTTTAATGAAAGCCTCGTGTGTGGGAGGGGAAGAGAGGAAGGAGAGGTACCGTGTGACCATGTGCCCTTCCCTCTAGGAGCCTCCCATCAAAAGCACCATTTCTCATCAGTGAGCTTCTTTCTCAGATAGTTAATAAATTCAGGGGCGTAGGGATGTTGCACAGTGTTTGGCAGCAGCAGTGCTGAGCAGCAACTCAGTTCTTCCAGAGAGAGTTAACATTTGTAGACAACACTTAGAACCAGGTCCCTGACTTACACACACTGGGATACTGCTAGCTCAGGGCTCAGAGGAAAGCTTGTGAGCCAGAACGTGTTTAGTCTTCAGCAAAAGCTTGAGAAACACTATCTGGCAAAAATCAATACAATCCATTTGTGCCTGCTCCAAAAACCAGTAAGGGCTATGAAGCAACTCCTTCCATTGACCGGTGTAGGATTTCAGTTTTCCTGGTTGGGTTTTATATTTAAACCTTACTTGCCAAGCATCCTTATGGCTTAGAGGGTAAGTCAGCACAGACTGGTGGCAGGAATTGCTATCTAAAGGCACATCTCAGGTACAGACAGTGAAAGAAAGAGGGTTTGGTAAGGAAGTTACTCCCAGTTTTCAGTTGTTTAAAATGTTTTGTCATAAATGCCTTATAATACCATGGTGATTCATTATTTTTCTTCCCTCTTTGTGATTTCCTCATCTGTATGTTTGCATTTTTAAAGCACGTTTTAAGGAGTTGTTCCAGCATGGAAATAGTGTGGATGCTGATGATTGTTATGATTGTTTATTTAATAACAGTAGAGTTATTAAAGCACATTTCCATTAAGTGATCAATTTTCACAGAAGAAAGTCACAACCAAAAGAAATGAAGCTGAGCAGACCAATAAATGATGGGTATAAAGTTGAATAATGCTTCAACCACCTCAGCAAGCTATGAAGGGCTCAATGGTTAAAACAGAAAACAAGGTGGGAAGACCACCAATAAATTATAAATAAAACTCACAGAAAGAAAAATGCACCAGTGGTTGAAGTATGAAATTTGGCCTCGGAGAAGATATTTCATGAAGAATCTACCACAGAAGGTCAACAAAATTATATTAAATGCAAGCAATGTTTAGTTTTCAGTCTGCTTTGCATTGCTCCCCAATTTCAGATCCAGATATGACAATTATCCCATTGTAAAGCTGGCATTTTATTATTCATGTGAAGAGCATTTTTTCTTTGCCACATAAAAAAAAAGCAGGTTTTGTTTTTTACATGCGTAGTACCTAAAATGCCTGTTAATTTTAAAGTTGTGGTTCCTATGACATCAAAATCTCAGATTATTATTAGTAGCATTTTTCATAACTCCTATTCCCAGTACTTCAGATAAAACTTGGAAACTGGAATAAGCAAGCAATGTGAGTTACTGTGTCAGAAACACAAGCAATCCTCTCAAGTAATTCTTTTCACTTAAAGGCCTCAGTATGTCAATAAAGTGTTGCTGAGATCTTACTGTTCTTACTGAAACACAGACTTTTAAACAGATATTTAAAGGGGGAAAAAGGGTTTTTTTCCTGGATATTCACTCTAAATACTTCTACTGAAGGAAGTTATAGGGTCAAAACAATCATTTAAATAGTACTGCGAACATGATCCCCAAGCTAATGTGGCTTGATATAGCTGCTTTAAGCCTTCCTTGTGAGAAACAAACTTAGTTCCTTAGTTAACTGTTGCCATGCTCAGCATTCTTTGTGTGTTTGTGATTGAAAATTTTGTTTTTGTTTGAGGTCTAAGAAACTAATTCACCTGAAGAAATATGACAGCCTCTCAGTACCTGAGATCTGGGGCACACAAACTGGTACAGCTGGAGCCAGAACTGCAGGCACAGGCTGAGAGTCTGTCTTGATGAGACAGACTTTAGAAATTCCAGACAGGTCAGATTTAGGATCCTGTTATTTTTCCCCAGGGGCACAACAAAAATGGACTTTTGCTCTGCAGCAGAAGTCTAAGGAGTTGGAATCAGGCAGCTGGTTAAACTGTTGGCTAAAAACAGGTATTTAGTTCTACTCAAAACTTTTGCCATCTGTTTTAATTGGTCCAATATTCTTGTTTCCTAAAGGTAGAAGAAGGTAAGATGAAGAAAAAAGAAAGCCTCTAGTTCAGAAGTTTTAAAAGTTCAAGCACAACTATTTGTATTACATTGAAATTTTCTCTTAATCTGAAGACAGTTATGTTTAGTGACTACAGTAAGATTCTTCATTCAGTAGGTCAGCTCCAGAAGGCAATTAAATGTAAACAGCCAAATCTAAAGACAGTGCCTGTGCCCAAGAGGCACCCTGAAGACCTTCTTAATGTTCTTCCACAGCCTGTGTCTAGTTCAGTGTTTCTATTGTGACTTAGCCCTAGCACTGCAGTCTCTGAACCTCACTGAGATCCATAATGCAGGGTATGCCTGTATTTCCTCCGAGGCTTTTAAGTCAAGTCACAATTTCATGGTCACTTGAAGTCAGGATGTAACTTCACACTGGACTGAAAAGCTGTAGTCCTGTCTTTGTCACCTCCAGCCAAGAAAGTACTCACTGACTGTGTGGTTGTCCTTTGAGCTGGCACAAGTGTTTGAACTTAACTTGGGAACTGATCTGAATTAAAAGGAACCTGGCAAAAAGCATAAAGGCTGACTTTAACATAACTTAGTGCCATGCTCACGGGCCAGAAAAAGAAAGAAGGAAGGCATAGGAAACCAGCTGATGTTTTAAAGTGACTGTAGAATCATGAATACCTCCTAGTAGATCAAATACCACACAAATGCAGGGGTAGTGCTGATTATTTTCAAAAGCTTTTGATTGAAACCTTTTTTCAAAGGTAGGAGACAGGTTCCCCCTTCTCAACAGTATCTGAGGAGATTCAAACCCCGATCAGCTGCAGGCAGGTTCACCAGTGGCACTGACAGCTGAGGGGGAAGGAAGTGGCATTTTCATTCCCTCCTGGAAAGGCTGTACTGTTCTGCATGGAATGCTTCAGTATTCACTGAGCAGAAATAAGAGAGTGGTTGAGGGGTCAGGACATTGAACTAGGAGGGAGCTCCCCCAGATTTGTGTCCCTGTTCCAAAGGCTGCCTTTGATCCTGGCCCTTTTGAAAAGGAGGTTTATAAGATGAAGTATCTGTGTTCATCCATTGCTCCATCTCTCCTTCTCCAATGAACAACCCGGACACACCAACCAATTTCATCCAAACCTGGCAAAGCAATAGGGGTCTCCAGAAGAAGAAGTTTTTCTAGTTTAATGAAAAGGAGAGCAGAAAAGAGGAGCAAGACTTCAGCAGTGCCTCAGTGTGTGGAAGAGTAGGGCATGAGCTCACTTTCACACAGCATCAAAGAATGAACACAAGAGAGTGATGTCAGAGATGCCACAAGGACAAGCTTTGTTCAGACCTCAGATTTTACTAGGCACCAAAGAATCAAACTCTGACACATCAATCCAAAGGAAAACATTAGGGCTTTATTTACAAGGCTTCCATGTATTCTACATTAGTGGATTATAATGCATAAACTAAGCCTTCCTAAGTGATCATCTGGAATCACTCATCCTCATGCCTTCTCTGTCTTACCTTTTTTTCTTTACCTTTGGTTTGGGTTTTGTTTTTGTTTTTTGTAATAAAGGGGAACAAATACAGTAGCAAAATAATGCATTCAGAATCATAATGATAGTTACAATGTTTTGTCAGGAACTAAGATGACTGAGTACCAGTCTTCGAACTTTTAGTCATATTCAATTTCAGCTAGAGAGAAGCCCTGTTTTGGCTGATCACATGGCCATATAAGCAGTTGTGATAACTCAAGCCAAGCACTAGTAACATATGGAAGGTGGAGAGGGGTAAGTGCAGAGAAAATGCCAACCCATCCATGAACAGCACACACGGACTGAGAAGGTGCACCCTCAGCTCTTCAGACGATCTCTCTGATTTTTTTCCTAACAATTTTTCTAATGTGCTCCCTAAGTTCACCAGACTTACTGCTACATAGGGGTATTGCTATTGTAGTCATTAGTAGATCAGTAAATTTGAGTAAGTGTGACTGAAAAAGAAGGAGCACAGAGCTTCAACCATAATGCTTGGGGAGATTTCTCAGATTAGTAAACATGCTAAGCAAAGGGTAGAAGAAAAATAGAGATTTTTATTTATTTTGCCCACCTTTTTTTCCTTTTGTGATTCCCATGAGTGTGATTTTTCAGAAACCAAACACTTTGTCACTCTTTCTAATATGCCCACAGAGTACACGTTACTGTATTTAAACCTCAAACCACTTACAGCACACAGTAATTACCACCAAGGGAGTAATCTCCAAAGCCACATTAATATGTTGATCCGTTCCAACAGGATGCCAAGTCATATGTCACTGCTTGAAATATGCCACACACGTTCTAAAATATACTCAATGTTTACATGAATATTCAGTAATTCTGATCAGATGTGGAAGAGCATGTCTTTAAACAGAGTAAGCTACTGTCCTGCTGGGTTTCAGGTACTTGGCATAAGCTGCATCAGTCAGGACAATTTTCAGACCAATTATATGTTCCCATCACACATCAGTGGCCAATTTCATTGAGTTGCTTTGAAACACGTAGTTTGCTGGCAGGAGTTTCTGTGAGCTCATCTTTCTAACTTGTTTTCATTTAGGGGAATGGTTTTCTCCCCTGCGCCAGTGTGAGTTATCCTCTTTCTCTTAATTTTGCTGGAGCTCTCTTGAGCAAAATCACATGCACTATTTTTCATTATAGATATTAATTTCACTTTGAATCCAACTCCCTACACATTGCTCTTACCTCGTTTTCTTTTTTTTTTCCTTAAAATGTAACCTTGTCAGGTGCAGAGCTCTCAGCTCTCAGGTATGAAACACTCAGGTGTGAATGGTTCTCCAAACAAAAAAAAAAAACAACTCTCCTTGGGATTTTAAAAATAGAAATACTGATGTATGATTCTCTTCTGTTGCTTGGGTGTGCATTGTCTATGGTACATTCATTTTTGTATTATCTGGTGATATTTGTATATATTGTAAGGAGAAATTAAACTTTGTATGTTAAAATGTCACACGATGTGCTTCATTATATGAACTGGTATCCTGATGTGTTCCCTTGAGAAGTTCTGCTTTACATCAGTAGGACTGAAAGCAGAATTAGCTGTTTTACATTAACTTCATTTTCTTTTTCTATCAGTAAAATAATTTTTTTTGTATAAGTGAATACATAGGTCCTTGAAATATTCCCATCTAGAACCCTAGAAAAATTTATTTAAACATATCCTTCAAATAAAATCATATTCCTACAGAGGGTGGTCCAAAAGAAATCTGAAAAAATCTGCACTTCTCTAATTTTAGCTTGGTAACTGTTCAGACATCTCTTTTAGTAATGACACCATGTGCGTGCATGTGCGTATATAATATATATATAGTCATATATATATATAAGCATTTCAAATACAAACAACTGAAACAAACTTAGAGTGTGTGTTCTCAAAGTGTGTGAGAAATGAATGAAAGATGAATACCATGGGAAATTATTTGATGATGATGATGATAATAATAAATAAATAATTTTTTTTCATATTCTGTTCTGCACATCTCATTCAGTGCCTGAGCCTTAGCAAGGAGCGTGATATTTTTCTGCTGCCCAATTTTTTTAGAATTTTGTGTCTAAACTCCTTGTTAAATGTGTACAGTGAATATTAGGAAAATAACTTTTTCATATAGAGTTCATGTGACTCTCATTGAAGTTAAGGGGTGAGTTCACTTGAGGTCACCGTCTGATATTATATAAATGTAGCATTTAACATCATATTCCACAAGAGCTTCAAGTTAGAACAGCATTGGCTGTAAGGTAAAATCACACAGTAGTTCGTGGTTCTTTCACATTCACTGTTCAAGTGTGGTGTACATTTCTTGCTGAAAATAATTAAATAATTTTTTACTGATAAATTTTATGGAAAATAAATACTTTCAATTGGGAAAATTCTATTATTTCATATAACATATTTTATCGGACATTGCCTCAGCCCTGCTCTTGCTTCACCACGTATGAAAAGCAGCACTGGGATCTGCCATCTAGTGGCAAAGTTCTGGCAGTAAGAGTACGTGGAAAATAGTCTCACTTTTCTTTCTTCTTATAATGTAACTTAATGAAACATGTTGCAAATATTAGTTAGGAAGCAGATAAAGGCAGAAGTCAATAAAAATGTAAAAGGCAAAAATTATATAATTAGTGTCATATCTTGGGTCACGTAAATTTTGAAAAATCTTCAGACATTAAGAAAGGAAGGTAACAAAAGTAATTTCAATTAAGATGAATATATCTGAAAATATATAACTATTCTTTCATTAGTATTGGTACAGTTACATTATTTGAAATGCATAAAAGACCCCTTTCCAGAAAAAAAATGTTAATTGAGAGTAAAATTCTTATATTAAAAAAGTTGCTTGTAAGAGTTGTATATATAGGTAGAAGAACAGAAGACCATGCCATTAGTACTTCAGCAGAGCCCAGGGATTAACCAGGGTCAGGGACCTCTGATACTGCACACAGGGCAAAATTAAATCCAGCCTTTTGAAGAAAACATCAACACTTAGTTTTGCATGCCGTGGCTGAAATGTATCCCATTAAGTCAGTAGCAAGGAAGACTAGCTGAATAAACCTAGCATAGGTTCCTAAGCCAAGTTTAAATTTAAAAAATGAGAAATGACCCCATTCCTCTTCCCCATCCTCATTTATGAATTGTCACAAGATTTATGATAAAGTTGCTTAGACAAGATCCCCAACACCCAACTCCAAGTCTTCCTCTACCTAGCTTAGGTGTGGAATTGGAACGTTGGTGTCTCTGTGCTTTTATCCACTCAACTGTATTACTCCTTTTTTCCTATGGACAACCAAATGATGGTCTTGACACTGAAGTGGAAGCAAGGCCCTCTGAGCCCTTGACAGGTATTAATTTAGTTTCCCTTTGTAGCATTAGCCAGAACAGTTTTATCAAGCTATGATGTGAGAGTAAGTCTGTGAGACATTTTTAGAAAAATGCCTTGCACTGCCATTGTAATTGTTCTTCTTTAGAGTAAGTTGCAATGCGTTTGTAGTTTCATAAACCCAAATGTTTTGCTCTCTTTTCTTGTAGAGAGTGTCATCATTCACCAGTTACGCGTGAACTCTAGATGAGTTACTGCCCGCTAGAGCTCTCTGTGTGCACTGCCCTCCATGCCCGTGGATGGATCACTGTAGAAGCTCTGCCATCAGCTCCAGGGTCACTTGTGCTACTGATTATCTGTGGAAGTGTTAGTGCTTCCAATAGGTTTTATATATATATATATATATATATATATATATTTCTTTTTCCTTGGTAGAGCTTTAAAAATGAATGGCCTTGCTGGTATTTTAAAATTATCTAATCAGAGAGAGAGCAGCAGTCTTTCTGCCAGCTGAATTTCACTTTTATTTGCAAAGCCTAAGGCACGTGCTTGATTTTGTTTGATATTTACCATATAATTTATTTTTATAATACACTTTGTAAAGTAGCTGTCCCAAAGTTGCAATTCCTGTTGCTTATGATGCATTTATTTGTAGAATACACTGTCAAATTTGCAATTTGATATTTTTGTAATAGAGAGTATGTGAAGAAAGAAAAATGTAACTTCAACAATGTTTTCTGTTTAAATGGAAAAGTATTCAGTACATTTTTTTGCCACCATGAATTCTGTGAGACTAAATACTCTGAAGACTGCTGTATGGAATTTGTTGCAGAATATTTCTTGCACTGTGTGATGGTTTGGCATAAAATTAAGTATTAAAGTCCAATGCCTTGAAATGCAACCAGATTTACTCATTTTAAACAATGTAAGTCAGTTTTTAAAGCTGTGATTTTTTTCTATATAAAGTATGTTTTTATTTCTGCCTGTACCAAAAAAAAAAAAGCTGATTTTCATTACACTGTAACTAATAAATTTTCACAACTATGCAAATATAATCAGGTGTTTGCATTTTAACTCCGTATCTCCATTTCTCAAGGCTGGCACTGCTCATCTATGTAATTGTGTTTGGGGAAAAAATATGGGTTTGGAAGTTCCTTTTTCTGACTGGTGTCTCTTACAGTGTCACAGTGATGTACAGGGTGAAACTGAATCATAGAATGGTTTGGGTTGGAAAGCCCTTACAGACCGTGTAGTTCCAATCGGCCTGCCATGGGCAGGGACACCTTCCACTAGATCAGGTTTCTCAAAGCCTCATCCAACCTGGCCTTGAACACTTCCAGGAAAGCTGTTCAATAACTTCTCTGGGCATTTTGTTCCAGTGTCTCGCCACCCTCACAGTAAAGAATTTCTTCCTGATATCTAATCTAAACCTACTGTCTTTCAGTTTGAAACCATTGCTCCTGGTCCTATCACTACATGCCATGCAGTCTTTCTCCATCTTTCTTGTAGGCTCAGAAGTTAAGATACACAGATGGATCAATCACCAAGCCCCTAATGACTTAATTGTGCTTTCACAGCACGGGCAGAGATGTTTGACTGGTACTGTCAGAATCTTTAGTCCTGGGCTAGCAGCTGGACTAGCCACCAGGCACTCTGCCACATGCTGAGGGGCCCCCTTTACACTGTGGCTGCAGCTTCTCAAACAGCATCCAGAGAGTTCTGTGGCAGCTATACTTAAGATGATTTTTTAATTAATGATATATACAGCTTCATGCAATCCAGGCAGGGTCTTTTTTTCTCATACATTTAATAACCAATGATTTTTAATCTAAGTCATTGGCACATACTTAAAATACTGCAGATTTTTTAACTGCAGAAGCTACTAGAAGAAATCACTTTTTTTGGAAAGGAAAACAGTGTCGCTTGCAGGAGATGTGCAGTGAGGTGCCAGACAGAGTGCATTAATGCAGCATCCCACTGGGATGACTGGGTCCATCTTTGAAACTGGAATATCACACTGCTGCATAGTCAATTTGATCTTCATGGGAGCCACGGGAGCTGTTTTTCCTTTTACATATGAGTTCTGCAGCAAATGCTGGCACTCTAGAGAAGCAGGATATTCTGGGAGCTGTATGAACTTTCTTGGAGTTGATCATTGTGAAGACAACACAGCCATTCTGAGAAATCAAAATAAGTGCTACTTATCCTGGCAGAAGAGCCACTGTGTTGGTATAGCTTATACTTAGCAGGTACACCACGTATTGTAAGGAACGGGGTTATTTTTGTACAGCAGACAATGTATGCCAATAACATAGCTGTGTCTGTAGATCATATTTTAGAGCAAGCTGAGAATTCCAGCTTTTAGAGAGCAATACAGCTGAGGTGAATAAAGTTTAGTGTGTGCCACATTCCAGTTTACTGCGCAGCAGAATGAACATTGTAGCGACCCAGATCTTCTATTTTCAAAACATTACTTGGGAATCCAAACCAATTCATGTTAAGATCAACACTGAGCTCAGCTGGACTGAAATTCCTGGCTATTTGAAAGTGACGGTGACATGCCTGAAATAAACTTCAGCTTTTAAATATGAGTAGGACATAAGTGAAAGCTTTTTCTGAAATTGAGTCTAGATTTAAAAGGTCCCAATTGAAGTAGGAAATATTTTTCCTTGTCTAGATTTTAATATAAAGCCAATAGTATGAGTGTAAGGTTATGATTCATAAACAAATACATAACATTTATGGTTTTGCAATTACATTAAGTTTTTAAACTTCCTAAAATAAAGCTTTGCTTAAAGCATACATACAATCATGGTGTATTGAAATAATTAAGATTTTAAAATATTTTTGATGAACTGCAACACTTTGGAGTAGGAGACCGGTGATTTCATCTTGCATTTATGTTCCTGGTCAATTTTTTTACATTACCTAATTTGGATGTGACAAATATGTAAAAAAAAAGTGCGTTAGCCACATAACTTGCCTGTATTTTTGGGACACTCAGGAAGAGATCTTTTACTATAGCTAAAGATGTGATTAATTTCTACAAGTATTGCCATTTTAAAGGAGATAATTGTGAAATGCTTTCACAGTAAGATAATGTAGAGGCTTTCTTGCCATTCCTCTCACACCTGGGAGCATCAGGTGTCTGCTTCCCAATATTGCCCCTTGATTATCCTGTGGCCAGAGAAATTTCTTGCCATCTGTAACCTCAGGTTTATAAGCAGTCTCGTTCCCTTGGGATCCCAGGTTGCATCTCCCTGGATTCTCTGTGAGGCTGTGGGAATGAAAGTTAGCTGAAGATAATTACTGCTGAAGATAATAATTGCAAACAGAAGATAATAGAGGAAAGGGTGGTACTAGTGACAAGGAGCTTATCTAGGGGGAATGGCAGCAAAAGTTGTGGCACACAAGATAGCAGAAAAGACAAATTAGGAATGAGATACAGTTTTAGCACAGATGCCACAAGGAATATTATTAACTTTGGTACTCTATATAATTATTTAGGCACCAAATTAATACTTAAATTTTATATGTTTATATATATGTCTGAATTTCTTATGCTGTTTATGTCAAGGAGGCCTCTTTTGTGCCTCCAGAGTGAAATACATTTGCACAGGTCATGTGCTCCCCCCAGTGGTCTTGGCTGATGCTCTCGGGGCTCCAGAGAACTAAAAGGCATTTGTTTTACCGAAAATGTTCCATAGCCAGCTAAAAAGTCTTCAGATTGGACTAAATGCTGATTAAGTTATTTAATTAAATAATTTAATTAAATTATTTTTCCCCTTGAAATCAAGTAATTACTTGCTGAATGTGGATTTTGGCAGCACTGTAAACCGACTGCATAGGAAGGACTAGAGAGTCCTCACAAAACAGATTTTAATGCAGAAGTGCCAATAAGGGGAGAAACATGGACTTTAGCTTGAGCAGTGCTCGGTAAAGCAGGTATTCTGGGATACCAGTACATACTCCCACACTGCTTTCCACAAGGTGGCTGCTTCTCCACAGAAAGGGTTTTACGCATTGGAACTGAGAGAACCAGGCTGCCCTAGGGGAGTGGTGGTGTCCCTGTTCCTGGAGGTGCTGAAGAAAAGACTGTAAATGGTACTGACAGTATGGTGGTGTTTAGCCAAAGGTTGGACTCAATGACCTCAGAAGTTTTTCCCAGCCTGATTCTGTAATTCTATTTAGTGCAGTCAGATTACCTTCTATGGGAAAACAACATCCATATGTGTAAGTTTCTAACAGGTGGGTATCAAGAGTCTGAGGGAGCAAGATTCTTCTCAGTGGTGCCAACCAACAGAACAAGAGGCAAGAGGCAGAAACTGATGCATAGAAGTTCCATGTGAATATGAGGAAGTTTCCTTACTGTGACTGACACCGGAACAGACTTCCCAGAGAGGCTGTACAGTCTCCCTGACTGGAGATGTTTGAAAACTGTCTGGATGCAATCTCATGCCATGTGCTCTGGGATGATCATGGGAAGGGGGGTTGGACCAGAGGGTGCGCCGTGGTCCCTTCCAACCATACCCTTCTGTAATTCCATATTCACTGCACTGATTCATTCACATCCTCCTGACAGCAGAGCAGGAGTACAGAGCAGAACAGCTCCCAAAAAGCAGTGGTCAGTACACACGACTCCATTAAGAGAAGCTCTCAAAACTCATGTGGATCATTACTTTTCTACAGTGGCACTGATCCTATTTGTGAGAGTAGGAAGCTGATGCTGACTTCTCCATTTTTGACCCAATGGTCGCTGCCTTGGGTCAGCGCCGCTCCTCAGGATTGATGAGGGGCAGGGTGACCCTCCTGGAGCTCTGAGCAGGGGTGACAAAGCTGCAGGCCCGGGTCCCAACCCTGGGCACAAGGCAGAGGAGCCCCTGCCCTCAGTGCAGCAGAGCACGGCCCGCCCGGCCAGCACATCGAACATGTCCTGAGGGAGCAGCTGAGGGAGCTGGGTGTGTTCGGCCTGGAGAAAAGGAGCCTCTGGGGGGACTTCATTGCTCTCTAAAACTCTCTGAGCACGGCCTGCCTGGCCAGCACATTGAACATGTCCTGTGAGGAGCGGCTGAGGGAGCTGGGGGTGTTCGGCCTGGAGAAAAGGAGCCTTCGGGGGCACTTCATTGCTCTCTACAACTCTCTGAGGAAAGGCTGGGGTGAGGCGGGGACCAGTCTGTTCTGCCGTGCCTGCAGTGAGGATAACAGGAAATGGCCTTAGCGGAGACACGGGAGATTCAAATTGGATATTAGAAAAAAAAATAATCTTCCCTGTTAGCGTGTCAGGCATTGGAACAGGTTGCCCGGGAAGTTGGCAGGGTCACCACCCCTGGAGGTGCCCAAGAGGTGACAGGACCTGGCAGTGGGTGACGTGATTTAGCGGTTCGGGGTCACAGTGGCAGTGCCGGGCGGATGCTCGGACGGGACGATCCTGCGGCTCTGTTCCAATCCCGCCGATTCCCCGACTCCCGGAATCCCCGGGTTGGAGCCGCGCGTCACCGCCCGCGCTCCCGCCGTGCGCGCTCCCGCACCGGAGCCGAGTGCGCGA
>JAHLSL010000046.1:6798506-6814080 GCA_025920805.1 Petroica traversi
GGGCACGGCTCCGGGCGGCCCCGACCCGGCCGAACGTCCCTGCTCGTCAGCACAGCGCCCATTAATTACCCTGGGCAGGCGGCGAGTGACAGTCATCTCAGCACGGGCTGCAGCCCTTCTGTCAGTCTTGCCAGGGCTCCCGAGGGAACTTGCAGGGAAGTTACTGCCAACCTTTAATCGACACAGCCCAGTGCACGATTTTTTGCTCAGCAGTACAGGAAGTATGAGCATCATCCTTGGGGATAGCCTGTGGCAGTACATTATATATATTCAAGTGTTCCAAAGTAATTGTATTTTTAGGACAAAGCTCTGTGGTGAATGTATTGCTGTAATTCTTAGTTGCATGGATGATTTAATGTTGCAGGTGCTGTATGGGACCAGGGTGTCCTGAGGAGACTTGGAAACAAGAATCAGAGTGTGGCTTTTTCTAATTTACACTTGCAAACCCCGAGTCATTTAAATTTGATAATCAGCTGTGCTGCTGCTGTGAAAAGTTGCTGAGTGTTAGCTGAAAACTGAGCTGTGTATCAAAGACTGATCCATTTGATAGCAAAACCAGCTTGTGTTGGAAGGAAATAACCCACAGGGCTTAGGGACTGACAGCCTTGAGAAGCAATTGACAGCTATTATTAGTTTCGATGAGCTAATGTGACTGAGATTGATTGTAGGGAAGAAGGTGTGTAGTTGTTTGTTGTGTTGTTTTATTGGAGAATATGAATTTTTGTGGATCACTCCAGTTATTGGACTAAGCTGTCACTTTCAAATAAGTAGTGTTTAAGACAGTGGCTTGGGTGGTGGCGGCAATTTGGCAGTGAAGCCCAATTAGCTAAGGAAAACATGAGGTAGGGAATGAATGGTATTTTTTATATTTCTCTTCAAATGCAAATAATGTTATAACAAAACCAATTTTACCCCCTTTTATGTTAAGATCTACAGTTGCAGTCAAGGAGAAAAGCAGAAGGGAAAACTCTAAAAGCTGAAGTATATTTTACAGCATCCAAATTAGTATGTAAACATTTTTTTTTAAAACAGTTGCTTCCCATATCAAGTGTTTAAGTTATGCTGAACATCTGAAAATTGGCACAAGTGCTTCAGAGAGCATGGGGACATAGATTTTTAAGCTGTCATGTTGTAGCATGTTGGGGTAAATACAGTTTCTCATTTTTGACATGACACTCAGTGGAGAGAAGTAGAAAAATATCCTTGCTAACCCTGATTCTTGTTGACAACTGCATTTAAAATAGCCATTTCTGTAGTAAAGGAGTACAAAGTTTTAGATCATTATAATTGAACGTGCATTGATCTCTGGGAGCAAGAAATGCATCAGTGTCCTGAGTTCAAAAACATAAGCGATTTCTTGTACCTATATTGCTGCTGTATGCATATACAGGATTTTTACATGCTGTTGTTGCTTAAGCAGCTCAGTCAAGCACTCCTGGTAAGTTCCAGAGAAGCCAAAACCTGGATGTTCCCACCCAAGATTTGGCACAGAAGTCACAGGTGAGCTGGGACTATGGCCAATGCTCCCCTACACAATCATGTTGAGTATATACAGCAAGGAGTAACCATTTTTGTTGGAGACCAATTGGGAGGCACTGGCCTTCAATCCTATCTAATTTCAAGGTACTCAAGACTGGAAAGAGTTTCATTTGTTTGTTTTGCTGAATGGATTTACACTTTCACCTTGTGAAATTCTCAAAAATCCAATTGTTAGACTTTTGTGAGGACAGGAGGGACTTCAGCGTCTGTAGTAAGTCAGAGGAGGAAACTTGTGTTCTGTTGCCTGATCCACATACATATCTTATGAAGTGCTTATCCAGTGACATTCTGCACGTGAGATTATCATCCTAAAGGCAGCTGAATTTCTAAAAAAAAGCAGTTTTAAATCAGAAAAGGCTTTATAGTTGCAACATCAAAACACAGATAAAGCATTTTACCAATTAGGACCAACATCTGGGCTCTAAACACCAGTGAGGGGTGCAGTTTAAGGCACCCCTATCACATACATGCTTAGCTGACATACGCCCCTGCTTAGAATGCTGGCTTTTGTTATAACCTCCAAAAGTTATTCACAAATAGCTGTAAGTTTAGCTGTGGGAGACAAGACATCGAGAAGCTAGGTGCAGTGACTAAGCTTTTTTTAGAAATGTAATCAGGAGCGGAAGCAGAGGTAGTTATTTACACCTACCTGCTAGGCAATAGCAGATCTCTTAAATGTGTGTGTATGTGTGTGTGTGTGTGTGCACCTGTAAACTTTGAGTATTAGAGTTGAATAGGATGTATAATTTGTCACCCTGAAATACATGTTTAAGTTCAAGTCACTCTTTTCTGAAACAAGATATGGTAGCCATTAGTATCTCTGTGGACTGTGCTGTTCTTCTACAGGTGCAAGGGCTGAGCAGCAAAATGTACCTCTTCCATTGATTTCCTTTATAACCTCTCTTGGATTCAAATATGGAATATTTCCAACAGCTTAAGTGTACTAGAATTATCAGGTTTTTGTTGTGTTTTCACTAGCATATTTTCATTGTTTCAGAAGGGTATAATCAGTTATTTATCTTGGATCTGTTGTAGAAGTAGTTCGTTAATCAGCTTTTTAAATATGTTTTTGCCTGTTACTAAAGAGAGTTCTGCATTTCCTGGAGCGTGGGTATTTTGTCATTTTTTAAAAAATAGATACAGAATGAATAAGAAGCATTGACAGAGCGTATTAATATATGATAAAATGTGAGGAATATACAAAGTATTAAATGTGTAGGAAAGATATCTTTGTGCTGTGACTGCTGACATGAAATGCATAATGGTAGGTAGAAAGCCAGACTGACTTAAGGCATGGCTAGGAATGGAGAACCTGAAAATAAGTACATTAGTCTTGCCTGCATCTTCAGCCTTGTGTGCTCTCCTGTAGCCCCATGTCAGAAATGTTAAAAAAACTTAATAAAACCTACAAGGAGGAACAGCAGAGAGGACCAGATTTATGGATTGCCTTTTACGCAAGAAATGGTCAAGCAGAGTACAGGATAAATATGTGACAAAGTATGAAGTCTGCAAAATCACAAATATGGGAGAATATGTGTATGCAGTAGTTATTTATGTCTGTGTATGTCAGCTGACAGATGTAACAGCCTGAAAGGCCATTGGAGTGGATTAACTTGGATATACCCAATGTCCTTAAATCTGGAGTTTTTGGGAAGGGCTCACTGTGTCAGGTTGTCAGATGCTGGCTGATCCCAGGGGACAGAACAGTGGGGTCAGGCAGGTTCTTGTCCTGGGCTCCAAAGTCAGTCCTTAGCTCTTAAAGTGGTTTTGTTACTTTGTCATGAGTTGAAGATGGATGCCTTCATCCTTTTAAATAAGCTCTCTCTTGAATGTAATTTGTAAATGTGGATGCAGAAAAAAACACTTATGTTGGCAGTTACTGTACTGGAAAGCTCTTTGATAGCATGGAAGCTGATACCAGTCATCTAAAGCATGGTCCTGCTTCAGTGTACATCAATTTCATGCTCCACACAATTTAGTCAATTACGTTTTTAAAAATGAAGACTTTAGGCCTTTTGCAGCCTTACTCTTTAGTATGTGCTCTTGGTCCAAAACTTCTCACACTGGCAAGTTCTTTCTAAAGGAAATGCTTGCTTCAGCTTGCTTCAGCAGAACACACCCACCCGAGTTAGCCTTCCACAAATGAGATGCATTGTTCATTGAGAGCAGCACTGGGGCCTGTCTGCTGTAGCTAAACAGAGCTGGTCATGGCTGCTGCAGCAGTGCTATTTCTAGATCAGCATAAACTTAATATCTTGTTCAGCTGAGGAACAAAGATTGTGATCCTCTCTCAATCTCCCTCTCTCTGCCAGCTAATAGCTTCTGAAGCTTTCTTGTTTCAGCTAGGCTCATTAGGGTGTAGGTTTTGTCTGTCAGAAAGCTGGCAGCAGAGCAGATGCCAATCAATAAAAGTGCTTGCTGATGGAACTGGTTGCAGGTTAATAGATAATGGAGAAGTCACAGGAAGAGAGACCCTGAAGAAGATGCAGAGGAAAATAGGCTTCAGTTCTTTCTTGAACACACCTTGTGTGTTTATTTTAGCTAACCTTAATATGGGTATTAGGACAGATCATAAATCACTAGGTTCTTGGTTATGCCACAACAAGCATAAATCAGGACAAAGGACTTGCAGCAGCCTTTTGTATAACTGTATAGATGTTGTAGTTTAAATGCTACTGCTGCTAAACTTTTTTTTTTGCATTAAGATATATTTCACCAATCTGAGTCTGAATTCTAAAATAGGTAATTCATGGTAAATATAGAAATACATGTTTTGTAGTCAGATGGAAGCTTTCTTCTGCCACACTTGCTGGAGCTACATGTGAGAGAGAGCTCATGTGGTCAAGTCACTTGAGTTGGCTTGGACTGTAGGGTGAGCTTGTGGCTGCTGAGGCTGAATGTACAGATTTTTTAAAAATGTGATTTTTTGGGCTACAATATTCAAGACAGAACACACTGTATAAGCCAGATTAATACTGATCATCTTTCTTATCCATATACTGGTTATTTTACCATTTCTGACAAAACAGTATTGGTTGGTGTATTAATCTCTGCTGTTTTAGGACAATTTTTGGGCATTAAGTGATTTTTAAATTTTTTAGAGTCTTCTAATCAGGTGGCTAAAAATGATCAACAAAGCAAGTTTTCTAACACGATTTTTTTTTTTATTAAATATCTAGACTTTTAAAAGCCTAATCTCTCTGGAAAGCTTGTAAAAGCTGAGACCTGCTTGTGATAGTGTGTGTGTTTGGAAACATCATGTTGTCTGGAGTGTCTGCTGTTTTTGTTTCGGTGTGGTTTTCTGGTTGGTGCTTGTTGGTTTTGTTTGATTTTGCTCCAGGAGTAATGTCACCTCAGCGTTAAATTTTTGGCATCTGAAATCACGCGCATAGCCAGAACCAAAAACTTGTTTACAGAATCACAGAATGGTTAAGGTTGGAAGAGACTTCTTGAGATTGTCAGATAGGCCTGAATGTGCTCTTGGCGTTGAGATATTTGTTTGTTGAGATAATTGTGCCTATGGTGTTGAGATATTATATAACTGCAAAATAAATGCCACAGCAACTCTTTGGCTTAATAATAATTTTTCTTTACCACTGTAAATTAATGACTGTTTTTCCTGTTACAGATCGACTATACAGGAACAGAACCTTCTAGTCCCTGCAACAAGTGCTTAAATGTGTCCTGGGACAGCGCCCCTTGTACATGCACCATCAATTTCACACTGAAACATTCGTTTGAGGTATGCTGCCCTGTATGCAGGATAAAGTCAGAATGGTTTATATGATCTATTTCATATTGAAAACGAAAGTTTTATTTCTTAAGTCTTCATTTTTTTCTTTTTTTTTCTATTTTAGAGGATTATTTTCAGTTTTTCTTTAAACTTGGATCTGATTTTTGTGTTCCCTTTTTCATTAGCTGATACAAGATGTTTCTTAATGCCACTGTTTATCTGGAAATGTACAACAAGTGCAGTTCTTGTGTTTTGCACATTCAGAGTTATGTTATGTTTCACATAGTTGGAGAGTAGATCATCTGTTCCTGCATGATTTACAAAATCTCAGTTCAACAGGAACTGGAAATACCAGATAAGTGGTTTCTGGCAGGTTAGAGGCAACTGAGGCTTATGGGTTCTCCATGGGACAAGGCAGGTATTGGCATTTGTGCTGGTCAATATCATTCTGATAGCTGGTGGCATGTTTATATGTTCGATTTCAGCCTTGTTAGGATAGGACTTCTATGTACTCACTATGAAGAAAGGGTTGAGGTTCTTACTTAGTGACTGTTGCTGTAAACCTAAGAGTTCAAGAGCTTAAAATTACAGATTTGTGTGAATGATAATCTCTCTTTCCCCATCTTGCTTGTTGCAGAGCAATGTGTTCATGTATTATGGACTTTCCAACTTCTATCAAAACCACCGTCGTTACGTGAAATCTCGAGATGACAGCCAGCTAAATGGAGACAACAGTTCACTGCTTGTAGGTATTCGTGCTTGGAAATGAATGAGCAACTGGTTTTTGGCTGTTGCATAAATTACCACATAGAGTATTTAGATGAATGAGGAACTAGAATTTTTGCGCAACAGAAGGCAGCCATAAGGAGTTGATATTTTGTGAATTTATTACTGAAAATAACTGTAAAATGTTATAAAATTTCATGTTGATCATATAGCAAAAACCAGGTTAGTTGTATAAACCAGCACAGACTCATTTGCCTTTTTTCTTTCTAACTATCAGAATCCAAGTAAGGAATGTGAGCCTTATCGCACAAATGAGGACAAACCCATTGCTCCTTGTGGAGCTATTGCCAACAGTATGTTCAATGGTATGGTAACACTTTTAAGTTATCATTTACATGGGTCTGTGATCTAGTGAATGTTTTCTGTTGTGTTGTTCATCATTCTGAGTAAATATATTTTGGGCTTTATTCTTTTGAATGAACCCATTTTCATTATTCAGAATAAAAGGAATGTCTTGTGCTGCTGTTACTTGTTTCAAAATTGCTAGGAGAGTTCTTTTAATCTCAGCACACAAAGGATGGAAATATCTGTTGTGATAAGCTGCTACTGCTGTGATGTAGAAACATAGATATCATATATGGATAATAAACTGCAATCTCATGTACACTGATTCTTACAGAACAGTTTGTGATTGTGTCAGGCAGATAGTAAATGCCTTGCCCAGTTGTTTTTGTTTTGTTTTCTCCTGGAGGTAATTATTTCACTGCTTATCAAGATCATCTGTCTGCTGAAAGTTTCTGCAGCTGGTCTTCTAATTTGATTTTTGTCTTTAGATACACTGGAGTTATACCGCATTGATAATGAGACAAGGACTCCAATTCCTTTGATCAAAAAAGGAATTGCATGGTGGACAGATAAAAATGTAAAATTCAGGAATCCTACAGGAGATGGAAACAATTTAACTGCGCTTTTCCAAGGTAAAAAAACAAGCAAAACTTTAAGAATGGCAAAATGCTTCAAACATTTTTTGATTCCAGTTTTGATTTCAAACACATTTTGATTTCTGACATTTTACTGAATGTGCTAAATAAATGTTCTCTGACGAAATCCAAGCTAAGGACTACTCTGATATTTGAAAGATTGTCTTTAAGTAATGAAAGCTGCAAGTTTCTAATGAAAGTGTTTGGGTTTTACCTTTACTGTAATCATTAATTTAGTAGTTTTTAATTTCTGACCTTTTTTTCTACCCTGAATACTAAAAAATGTGTAACATACACTGCTGGGGTTTAACCCCAGTTAGCAGCTAAGCATCACACAGCATTTCACTAACTATGGCCTTGTTCAGTGGGAGGGAGAAAAGAATTGGAAGGCTGAAAGTGAAAAGGCACATAGGTTGAGATAAAGACTGTTTAGTAGTTAAAAACACAACAAAGAGAGAGAAAAATAAAACCCAAGAAAAGCTAGTAATGCAAAAAAAAGAAAAATTGGCTTGCCACCATCCGAGTCCCCGAGCCAAAGCAGGCCTTGCCTACCTCTGCCTGCACTTCCTATGGTATGGGATGTCCCTTTGGTCAGCTGGGATCAGCTGTCCATCTGTGTCCCCTCCCAATCTCTCCTAGACCCCATCTCCTCACTGGTGGGATGAGGTGAGGAGCAGAAGAGGCCTAGATGCTGGCAAATACAGCTTAACAATAACAGAAACATCACTCTTCCTTGCCACTGTGAAGAAATGTAATGTTATTCCAGTCAAGAACAGTACAATTTCTGTTGTGTTTGGATTTAACTTGCAAAGAAATTCTGCAGTTGTTAGATGAAACTCTTTGTATGGAGATGTCATTTAAATGTTTCTATGGCTAGGTTGTGCTGTTGTATAAAGAAACAGATTCTTTTTTTTTTTTGTTGTTATTAGAAATGACTGATGTGTCTTATTTGTTAGGTTATATACAGTTTGGCAAATAAAAGTTTCTTTTTCCTAAGAAAAGTCTTCTTGGGTTTCTAAGAGCATGTGTGTTTATGCAAGGTATATAATAACTTCAGGTTTAACCTGATGTGGGTTTCTTGCTTAGTCATAGCCAAATTACATGTTGTCAGTGTGATGGCCTTGGAAAAGCAGATACCTCCCCCTAATACATTGTGGCATTGTATTTCCAATAACATTAGCAAAAGCATTTGTACTTAATCTGAAATGATGTTTACAGTATAACTTGCTTGTGGTTCAGGAAATGGTTCTCAAACTACCAAAGTGAGCCGAGGACCTGTTGTCATAATGGAGAATTATCCACCAAGCAGTGCTTCGAGACAAAACTTCTACCTACATGAATTGTTTAAACAAGTGGACAGTGCTGTCATGAATTACTTTATTTATTTATATAAATAATATTATATTTATATATAAGATTTTAAACTATTTAAACTGAAAATGAAAAGCTCTTAAACAGCCCAGTGTGTTGCAATAGTAGTGAGTCAGCCTGTCTGTTGATACTGTTTGGAAATTAATGTGTTTTTTTGTGATACTAGAAGGGATTTTGATGTGTTACTCAGTGCCGTATTTGAAATGCTTTATTACTTTTTTTTAATTCCAGGAACAACCAAACCTGTGAACTGGCCCAAGCCAGTGTATATGCTGGACTCAGAGCCTGACAACAATGGCTTTATCAACGAGGACTTCATTGTGTGGATGCGCACGGCAGCGCTGCCGACTTTCCGCAAGCTCTACCGTCTCATCGAAAGGAAGAACAGCCTGCAGCCTACCTTACAGGCTGGAAACTACTCTTTGGAGATTGCATACAGTATCCTTTGAAAGCAGGCCTTAGCTGGATTACACAAGCATATATTTGCAAGTTATCAGATTGAGCTAGCCTTTCTTCTTACCATCTCTAAAAAGAGATTGTATTGAGCTGTTGCTGAAAACTGGCACTGAGAGCTAGATAGGCTCTTACTTTATTTTACTTCTGTGCTAGTTTTATGGCATTAGTAGCTTCATAGAAAAAGGGATATCAAATTGGTTGGGTGCTGTAAAGGAATTGAGAAAAGCGTAGGAAAAAAGGAAAGAACAGAGGTAGCTGGTAACCAAGGAACTGAAGAACTGTAATTTCTAGATGAAATGACAATTTGTAATGAAAGGCAGACTGACTCCGGAGGTTGGGAAAATGACAGACCTGTGGATCAGGTGAAGGTCTGTTATTCTTTTCTGGGCAGACTAAATATCAGGTTGAAATGCAGGAGACTAGAGAAGGAGGGTTGTCATAGTTACTGAATTCTTAAAATTCAAAAGCACTTAATGATACCTTTTATACAGCTACTGCAGTATTTTCCTTTGCTGTAAAACTGTGGGGAGTGCATGCAAAACTGAATGAACATAAAGAAATATTTTGTACTAAAATATACACAAGGACTAAAATCTATATTTCTCTCATTTTATTGAAGCTACTTTCATAAACCCACAAAATCATGCATTTCACTCTTCCTCAGGGTTAGTAGCTCCTAACATGGCCTTTGTTTTGAAGTAGCTGACAATGCTCAGATTAGTTTTAGCCTAAAAAGAACAGCTGAATGCTTCATATTTGAAATTCCAGTTCCAAAGGCTGTAATTCGTATTTGAAACCTGAGTGACATGATGCAAAATTTTCATGTGCCAACTTCAAGCTAGGTTTGGAAACTTGTTTCTTATTTTCCTAAATGTTTTTCAGATTATCCTGTACACAGTTTTGATGGACGAAAAAGGATGATCCTAAGCACCATCTCGTGGATGGGAGGCAAAAATCCCTTCCTGGGAATTGCTTACATCACTGTTGGGTCCATATGCTTCTTCTTAGGAGTGGTATTGCTGTTCATTCATCACAAATACGGCAATCGAAACACTAGTGCAGACATTCCCAATTAATCTTGCATTCTGAAAATAAATGTACTGCATGTGCATCAAGGCCAGTCCGGAATGGACCCAGTTTTTGAAAGACAAATCTCTGCTTCTGTCATTTCTGAGACTGGGTGCATCATTTTTACCTAAAGCTCCCCTTTCCCATACTGTGGATTAACTCTTGAAAATGACGGGTATACAATTAGCTCTATTGATTGTATCTCTGCCTATGTCAGAAACAATTTTTCTGATGTTTGCCTCTAACTGGGCAGGCCACATGATGCATATAGCTCCCGTTCCCTTGATGCATCTGCTGCTTGTTCACGTGCTGTGTAATGTTGGTATGATTCAGTACCCTTAGATTGTGTGGAGAAAGATGGTTATAAGATACTGTAAATTGTTGACTTTCCAGAATTCAGATGTCAGTGATGTTGAAAGAAGTCAAGTCTTAAATGTTTTCTTCAATTTACTGTCTTGTGTGCATGGGCTCCTACATTTCTTGCTGAGATTTTAATATATTTATACAAGTTGTTAAATATTTTTCCTGTGTCCTACCCATCTCTGTTATATTAAATCCTCTTAAGTGCTCTGTAAACTTCAGCACTCTGGAACCTTTGTATATTTACAATATATGTGCCTGGCCAGTAAATGAGCATCCTATGAAGATACCAGAAAACATATTTGTTAATTATCTGCGTGAGACCCTTTAAAAGATTGTTCTAAATTGGGACATGCTTGTTGCAGGTATAATATTTTTCTAATTTTCTTTGCTTTGAGTCATATCCAATACTAGTTCACTTTTTGCTGGTTTTGCTTTTTATGAGCAGCACCAAGCATTAATCAAGAAAAACGAAAAGGTTTTTTTCCATTCATACATTGGGGTGAATTCCTTTTACTGGAGGAGTTTCTTAATTTTCTTGAAGCATATGTATTCTGAGCAGGCTTAGTTTTAAGGGAATTGTACACTTTTTCCTTATTTGGAGTGAACACCACATTAATTTTTTGCGGTGTCAAGGAAGTAAACTGTAGAAGTTGAGATGGCAGTGACATTTTTCCCTGAAATGCAGATTTAGCTTGCTGTGAAACATAATTTAAATACTGCAGTTAGACACAATGTGCAGGTTAGTGTCTTAACTAACAAAAGGATTCACCTCTAGGTTTATTAAAAGTTAACTGCAACCTGTAAAATATTACTTTTTGGTGACTTTTTTTTAGATGATGCACAGAAACTGTAATGTATATGGTGGAGATCACTTTATATGCAACTAGCTTGATAAAGTATGGAGTATATTGAAAGAGACCTAATAAATTCTGCAAACCATTTAATAAGAGAGCTGGTTTTGTTCTTGAACATATATTTATTTTCATCTGGATGAAAAGACATCGTTAAGTGTAAATGCAGTTTTAATGAGTTGTATTTTTGGCATTGCATATTTATTACAAAAATGCATGGTCAAATAGCTTAATCTACAGGCAACTTTAAACAAAATAATTATTTTATCATAATTACATGACTGGTATTACTTAATTACTTGTGTAGCCTAAGAGTTGAAATGTCTAAGTGTGGATAAAATGTGGAATGAGGCAGCATTTCCAGTGTGCTAGCTCACTGTAACTCCATATAATAATTGATTTGCATAGTACAGCCTGGCAGAACAGGGCTTTCAAATAGTACCTTTTAAGATTTTATTTACAGTGTTGTATTCATGTTGCTGGAGTTACAGAATAAAGGTAATGCACCCTTGAAAACTCGCAGAACGTGTTAAACTGGCTTTCAACCAGGGCAGCTGCTAGTCCAAGATAGAGTAAATGAGCATAGGGATGTCTCACAATTACTAAAATTATTAAAATATTTTGATTTTTAAACTTTGTGTTTGTCACTTGAAATGCAAATATATTTTGCTTCATTCATAATTCCTATTTTTTCCAGGTGGGAAAGGCTGCTTCTTGGGCTGTGTTTAAAATGAAAAAAGTAGTATTTTTCTGTCTTCACCTTGTAATAGTTTTCAATGCCTTACTTTTTTTTTTTTTTTTTACTGACTATAGCTGCCGGTATATCTCTCATCTCAGTGAAGTGCACCAGGCTGAGAATTGCTGTCTGGTTTTTGTTGCAGTTAAGTGGGTTCTCTTGAGAACGTGTATAGGAAATACATGGGACAGTATGCCCATGGGTCAAATCTGTAAACTCTTCCTTCACTCATGCTCATTTGTCTGGATGTCACGTTGATTACAATGGAGATCCTTGGAGGATCCTTAGAATCTTTCAAGGATTAATTATGAGTATTAAACCTTGAAGGGTGCAAACCTTGTCTTTTTTAAATAGAAATCTCTGGGGGAGGAAAGGCCATGCCAGTGTAGGTCAAGGAGCATCTGCAAATGCAGCAATGAGCATGGCTGGTTGGTTTGCATGCACGGGAAGTGTTATTGCCTGCAGCCTTCTCTCACATGCCTTACTTGCAGTGGGAACAGTTGGGCTGAGTTGAAGAGAGTGCTTAGTGGAAAAATGTGACTTAAGTCTAAATCAGATGTTCATATAGTAACTTAAAGAAGTTGTTGGAACACAACTGCTGAAGACAACATAGCATAAATACAGAGTAATATGATCTTCAAAGTTCCTGTGACAAGGCCATGGTTTCTGATCTTTCCTGAAAGTGTGATCTACCCTTGATATTACATAGTTTTTTCTTAAATAAAAATTCAATAACTCCACATAAAACCCCTGCAATACCCCAAAGTGTTCCACATATAAAATGCTTGTCTGTATTGAACAACCTGCCAAAAAGGCTCGCTTTCAAAGGAGAAGAAAAAACTATGAAAGTCTAAGTCAGTTTTATTCTTGCTTTCTTCTTAGCAATGTGGTCAGTATATGGAAGAGAGTGCTTCTGGCAGTGTGCAAACAGACTCTGAGGTTTATTTTCAGAAACCCAATTGTGAAAAGTTTTGTGTTTGTTTGTTTAGTAGTAGTATTACATTTTCCTGAGAGCAGCCAGGAGTATTTTCATGTAAAAATTCCCTCCCTTCTCGCTCACAGAATGTTCTGATCACCGTATTGCCTTCTGTGCCTGCATGTGAAGCCTAATCTTACTTGACAGTTTCAGTTAAGACTGAAGACCATTACGAAATGGCCTGAGAAGAATTAGCAGGTCCTTACATGACCTGAATCTCTAGTAAGAAAATACCTCCCCATAAGCTTCCCATTCTGAACATCTTAAGCCTGTGCTTGAAAGTAAAGTGATGCTGTCCACTTGAGTTAGATCAACTGCTTCTACGAAGTCTGGAGTTGGAAGATTATCTCTCATTTTGTGTTGGGAGTGAAATAAAGAAGAATAAAAGTAAATCAATCATCAAGGAAGCTCAAGAAGTTTTAAAAAGTAGAAATTGAAAGAAAGTATGTGGATATCTTTCCCCCTGGACCCTGGATAAAGATCACGTAAAATAAACAATTTGAGCATGTGGAATACCAGGGTTATGTGCAAATTTAATTGAATTTTTACCTGAGGACTGTGCCCAAATTTTGCCAAATAAAGTGGTGAGATGCTTAGTGCTAGTGTCCGAGAATGTAATTAATAGCCTCATTAATTCTGTTACGAAAATGTAAAGAACTGAACTCTGATACTCTTGGAAAAAATGAAAATATGATTGTCTCTAGGGTTGCCTACTAAAGCCTAATGTTACATGGTTAAAGTAAGTGTATGCTTCGCAATAGATGCATGTAAATTTAGAACTAATCTTTGTTCTTTGTCAGCAAGTTCTGCGTTAGAATGCAGTTTTAGCATATGCAACTCTAACTTGGAAAATGGCTGTATTAAGGTAGGATATTTTTTCCTTTATACACCTTTATATATAGCTTTTAACTGGGTTAGTCTATTATTTTGTTTGAAGGAAAAAAACCTCACCAAACAAAAAAAACTAGTGTGCAGGCAAGAACCAGAAGGGTTGAAAAGATTGCTACTTGAGGCTCCACCAGGGGGTTCTGCTTCTACAGCTGGGCTGAATGCTCTCAGTTTGTGTCATCTCTTCAGCAGGATTCATGAACCTTTGGTTAAAGAGGTAGAACACCATTTTGTGATGGATGCCTTTAAGCAGCTAGATTAACAGCCCTGTTTTCTTTCTGGCTTAAACAGAACTGTTCAACAATGAGTTTTGAGAAACAATTTTGTTACACAATGCAATACATGCAAAACTTGCGCTATTCAGTTAGGAAGAAGCAGTGTGTTTGTTTCTAATGAAACATCTTCATCTTTAAGCTGTGTTGCCATTTTTTATTTCCTTGAGTTTTCATTTCTTCACAAATTAGGCAACACTGAAGAGACCAGCTGTGCTTGCTTTGAGCAGTCATCAGGTAGCTTTCATCAGTAGGTAACTCACACGACAATCCTTAAGTATTGCCTTTCTGTGTCCAGTGTATTTTTACAGAAAGTATCCCTCAAGCTTAGATTCAGACATGCCAGAGCGTGGCCTGCACAGAAGAAATTAAGAAATAATTTATCTGTGAATTTTGATACTTTTACAAATATCTCAATACAACTGAGTGTGTGAAAATAAGAATAAAATATTGTGTACCCTCATAATATTGCAAGAAGAATGAATGGAATTCTGTCTTCAGTGGTAGTAATGTATTTTTGTTATTTTGTGGTAGCGCTACTTGAATGTTTGAAAACCATTTGTTAAATAATGCATCCAGTTTCCTCCTTTGTTACATCTATTTGTCCATGACTACGCTTTCTAAATGCTATTTTTAATATTCTGCCCAGGTAAGGCTATACCTATAAATACTTCTTCATCCTTGCATTTTTAGTTTCTTTCTGGGACAGCTCATCAGATTGAGAAGTGCAGTGCTTTGAGAAGTGATCCTTGCTATTTTCATACTGGATTGAGCACTAATTTGTTGTGTTTGACACATGTTATTCAGCATGAGGTTTGGCACCAGTGCAAAAGTATTGTTATGCCAAAAACTAAGTGCATTTCAACCGCAGCCAAGCCAGCAAAGAGCATTGTATTTCAGCATAAGGTTGAAGCACAAGATGCAATTATGGGGCTAGATCTGCAATGCAGAAAAAAACCACAGGCTTCTCGCAGCAGTTTCTCGAAGGGAAAATCGATTCTTCCTTGAGCATCAAACAGGTTTGTATTTCGTACAGTTCTGGCATTACTTCACTCTGTATAATAATATATCGTGAAACATGAAGTTGACGGTGGGGCTTTTTTTTCCCACATGCAAAGTACTCGGTATCGCCTGCTAACGGAGACTGAGGCAGTGGGCAGGTACTACAGGGGGCAGTTCGGGGTTTTCTGAGTGCAGTGGATGCCAAAGGATGCCACAGGATGCCACATCCACGCAGGGAGTGCCCGACCCTGGGTGGGATCCAGGCTCTGCCTCGCTCGGCGTCCTCGCCTCCAGTGGCGGCCCCCAGGGCGCTGCTCTCCCAGGACACGCATCCCACCCTCTGCAGATGTTAAACTTTCCAACGAAATGAGATTTAGAATTCTCTGTGCAGGAGCTCGGGGGACGCTTCACCGGTTTCCCAAAGCGCCCTCTGAAGGCGCAGGGAGGCGGCCGGCTAGCACAGAAAGCCGTGCAGCAGGCTCCCCGCCGGGGCGGTGTGAGGACACCCTCCGGTGTGCCCCTCCGGTGAGCCTCAGCTCCGGCCCTGCGAGTGCTGAGGGCTCCCCGCTCCTCCCTCCCACCGCTGGGCTCTCGGCCCTGGCTCCCGAGCCCC
>JAHLSL010000046.1:6814480-6830319 GCA_025920805.1 Petroica traversi
CGCGGGGCCGCTCGCCCTGCCGGGCACTGCGGAGCGACCTGCGGGGTCGGGGGAAGGTCTCCCGCGGGCCTCTGCTCCGCGGAGTGCGGAGCTGCAGGGACCTGAGAGGATAAGGTTGAGTCGGGGGGCTCGGTCACGCTTAGCTCGTTTCTAAGGAGATAGATTTTATAGACCCCATTTTTTATATGGGGTGGGTAAGGAGAGGAGGTGCCTTGTCCTGCTACTTGCAACCAGCATCACCTGAATGTTTGCTCGCCCCGTGGCTGCGTTTTTAGCGGTGGTAATTTTATGGGAACGATGTTCAGTGTTGCTTGAAGGAGGCCGAGACCGCTGGCAGCTTAGAGCTACCGCGCTTTTAGCTTTGAGCCTTGACATTGCAGCGAAGGAGGCTGAAGAATTGTATGCAGGTCACTGATTTTGGTAGGCTGCCCTGTGTGATCGGTCTGTGGAAACAGATTGCAGCTGAGGACACAGAAGGGTGATTTAAGCTGAGTGAGTGGCGGGATGGAGGTGCCTCCTTAGCGCTGTGAAGGTTATTTCCTGTGCTGGTGGCTCGTAGGTGAACTGCAGCAGTGACAGGAGTTCGCTGTCCTCATTAACACGTTTGTCGAAAATATTGTCCCTTTCGCTAGTCAGACACAGAAGATGGTGCCTAAAACTGCGGTCTAAGGGGCAGAGGCTGAGATTTCCCCTGAAAGGATACTACCTGAAGGTTATGCTGCAGATCCATATCTGTTATATCTTACTGAAAGTAATTTTTCTGAGTTTTTCCTTTTGATGTATCTAATTAAGCAGTCCTTTACATAGTCTGCTGAAACGTTTACTGAATTCTAAACTACCATGTTTTGGTGAAGGTTTTTGTGTATGTCTGTTTATTTTTAAAAGCCTTTCTTTATTTTGCTGTCCCACTTCTATCTTGCTTTTCAAGGAAACAATTTCTACCTAGTGTGCCGTAAAATGTCACTGTTTTTAAAACACCTGTTTATCTTTTATTTCAGGCTCTGCGCCAGATTTCCCAGAGAACCATAAGCACTGCTTCACGCAGGCAGTTTCCAAATAGAGTTCCTGAGAATCAGAAGCTTTTTCAGGTATTGAGTGAGTTGAATAATGTTAGTCTATTAACAAAGTTTTAGTAGATCATAACTGCATGTATTTTTTTCCAAAGAACTGGTCAGGCTCCCATTTACATCTGAAGAGAGCTCTCAAAATCAGTGATAATGACTAGAGCATTTGCAATTAGCAGTTACTTTCTGCAGAGGTTAAGAGTATTTGTACATGCATACTTGATTTGCTGAGTCTTAGGGATTTTTTACACCATGAAATGATTTGATTTGTACCGGAGTTTCTCATAAGTATTAGGCATGGTACAAAGAAAAAATATTCTGAAATGAGCTGATTTGGGAGAGTACATCCTAAGGACAAATAGAGAAAAACAGCGAGAAGACAGAAATACAGAGAAGGTAAACCTGGAATCTTAGAGCTCTATCTATAGCTCATAGATACATAGATGAGCCCCATAATTTTTAATGGGGGTGTGATATTACTGTATTTCTCAGTTATGAAAAACTGTAAAGGTCTTAAGTGATTGGATTCATTCCTAGGAAATTATTGAACTTTTCAAAATAATTTCTGAATTACTCTGTTCCTGATTGATGGGGCCACCAAATGAAGCAGTAAAAGCAGAGAACACTCAAGAGAATAATCCCAACTGTGAGCCACAACCTGGAGCTGTAGCTGTGCTGAGGAAGTGTGCTCACAACCTGGAGCTGAGGAAAAACTGTGCTTCAGCTCTGTGAAAGGGACCAAGTGTATTAGAAGCCCCACTTAAATAGTTTTAGGTGTCTTATTGCTTTCCTTCCCCCTAAAAAAGAAAGCCAGTCATGTAGTGACACTGACTAAGGAGCGAGGTGTTCATTGTGAGCCTCAGGGAAGGAAATGGGAGGGTGATGTTGGGGATAGGAGGGGTCAGAGGTTCAGTTTCTGCTGGCAGAGGTCTCTAGGCATATCTCTTCCTCCTTTCATTCCTTTCTTGTGGGACAGCAAGTTAAGCTGGGCTGGGTTGCAAGCCACCTGTATTGAGTCTGGCTTGAAGTCCAGAGCAGCATGATCTTGTTGTCAGGGGTAAAGATCATGTGGATCTGGTGCTTAGAAGTTTTACTTTGGGTGGAGCAAAACAATTTCCTGTTCGCCACCAAGTGACAACACAGGCTCCTCCCACTGTTGCTCCCTGTAGCAGGGATTGACTGTACTGGAGATGGATGGGAGGTTTCTGGGGGTGGTGATCACACCCCACGCACCTGAGGGGTCTGGCAGCTGGTGTCAGAAGGGTTCAGGCCAGTCACTGCTTTAGATATGAATTATGCACATGGTTTATTATACTCCCCTACTGAGTTATCACCTGATGCCAGAGTGAAAGCTTTCAAATGGGATCTAAATAAAGCTCAGCATCTCCTGGGGGTCGGAAAGATAATGTGGGCTAGTGACTCTTCCTCTGGGTTACTGTAGTTGTATTAACACAATATTGCAAGAACTGCATATAAATAGTTAATTTTTGTCGGTTGTTTCCATTAGGAAGATAATGGCCTCCCAGTACATCTTAAAGGTGGGGCAAAGGATTCTCTGTTGTATAGAACCACCGCAGGTCTTACGGTGTTTGGTAAGGCTAATACTGAAATATTTATGATTTGGTATAATTTCCAATTCATTAATATTTAAATTTTTTTTTCTTTGGTGCAATCTCCAACAAGGATGTTTTTCTTTATAAAACAATTACACAATTTCTTCAGTCTGTTCTTTAGAACATGCAAAGTTTATGTAGAGATGAAAAAAACACATTTGGACATACTGTGTATTCATTTGTGCTTTTTCCAAGTTTAGATTTTCAGATCTAAACTTTCCCAGACTAAGTACCCTGGGTTGAATACTCCTTCAGGTTTCATGTATGGTGTTAGAGAAAAACAGCACTACTTCATCTATTCTGCAAAGGAGTGAAATGTAATTATAGCACATACATGAACCAGTTTTCACACTAGCCTGCCTCTTAGTGCTAGGTGGTACTCAGTGTACTGAGTCTTCATGAGCTGTGAAAACTATCAGAATTATAACCAAGGTTCATAATACTGCATATATTTAACCTTTATGATGCTTGTAACCTAATTTTATAATAGCCTCTAACTTAAATGTGTTGAACAAAACGGATTTTCAGTTCAGCTACTTTAAGAATGCGTAACCATTCTTAAAGTGAGGCTTCTTCACAATCGTGTAGGTTTCATAGACATGCCTGTCCCCACTTTTTTTCCTCCCTCTTGATTTTTGTGTGGCCTGTGGAGATGTATTTAAGGGTCTGGTTTTTTATTTCCTCTAAAATGTGATTAACCAAAAAAAAATTAAGAATGGCTTTGGAAATGTGTTTTGTCTGAACTGCAGCTGCTTATTGTCAGTATTTCTTCTGGAACAAACTGGAAACTGACTTGAAAAGAATTTTGTTTGCTAATCTGAAAATATCCTTTCTATCTCTTAATTCAGGAACAATGTATGCTCTTTACTATCTGCTTGTCTCTTCAATGCCCAAGAAGCCGAATTGATTCCATTTGAGGATGCCTCAGCAACTAACATCTCTTTGCCCAGTTCCCGTGTGACTATGGTGGCAGCTTATAATTATAAGCAGCTGGCTTAATGATTGGAATCATAAATTAATTGTCACATGTAAACTGCAATCAATAAAGCAGTTTTTACGTGGTGTAGTGGCTGTCTGGACTGTATAAAGTGTTTGTGTGTGAGTGTTTTTGGTCATAGGGTTGCCAAGCTGGTGAAGAGGGCTTTAAACTGAGGTTGCTGGCAGAGGAGAGCCTCAGTCCATCTCGCTCATCTCAGATTGATGCCAGGGCCAGCCATAGATGTCCAGAGCCAGGAAAGGGATCGCAGGTCAGCAGGAGCACCTGCAGAGCAGCACGAAGGCCTTGCAGACACTCCAGCCAGGAATTCTGTCTCATCAGGGACACAGCAGTGCCTCTGTGAATGCAAGCAGCATAGGGAGTGAACAAGAGGAGTTAAAGAGGTGCTCACACCTGCAGGGCTGTGACCTCAGTGGCATCACAGAGGAGTGGTGGGATTGTGGCTCCTACAACTGGAGTGCTGGACCAGGTGTTATCCTCTGTGTCAATGACCAGCCAGAGTGCATGGAACTCCACCTGGGGATGGATGAGGAGTTGACAGGGAGTTTATGGGTCAGGATTAAAGGGAAGACAGGAACAGGTGACATCGTGGTGGGCGTCTGCTGCTGGCCACCCAGCCAGGAAGACTGAATGGATGAGTCTGTAGACAGATATTTTTGTAGGCAGACAGGAGCAGCCTCACATTCACCAGCCCTGGGTATCATGGGCTGTTGGAAGGATGTCACAGCAGGGCATAAACATCACTTGTAAGGTACTGTGATGGCTTGTACTAGCTTGATTATTGCAGTTATTGGGGAAAATCATAATGGAAACACTGGTGCACACATTGTAGCTCTGCATCCCTAGTTCAGTTTTATGCTCCTAACAGAATTTGTGCCCTTTTAACCTTCCTGACAAGTTGCTACTTGTGGGTAATTATGCCCAAAGTCTGGTATTGACTCTGTAGCAAATAGGGCTTTAAAAATCCCAAACAAATCCATCAAAATAATCCTCTTGTTTCTCTTCTCAAGGAAACAGTGGAATCTTCAAAATGTGAAAACAAGCTCAAAAATCCAGCCACCCACTACAGTGCTATTTTAAGCCTCTTGTGGATTAAGTTTGTTTCCAATTTTTCATTGCTATCCTGGAGAAGCAGAATATGCTTGTTAAACTGAGGCAAACTGTAAGAGAAGGACGAATGTACTCAGAACTCTCTAGTAGAACCAAAAATCTTAAAAAATGTGAATGGGGGAATACTCCTCCATGGTAGACTCTGCACAGGTGGCTTTGGCTAACTGCATGACTAAAAGAATAAATACCTGGATGAATTTGTTGGAAAAAGGTTTGTTTAAGTGGTGTACAGCCTATCTTAAAATGAACATTGATGCCTGCAAAGAAGAGAAACCTCATAGCACAGTGAATTATACTACAGAGAATCTGAAGCAATCAGTCTGCTCTGCAATGATCCTAAGGCTTCTGCTGCCATCACGGGCCCAGAGTTACCCTTAAGACGAGGACCAAGTGATGGGCATCTGGAAGGCAGCACAAGGAAAGATCAACATATTTAAAAAGCCCGCATCTTTTCCTGCCCACAGGGATTATGAATTTTGAAATGAATAATTGTTCAAATAGTTCAAATTATAAAAATCCTGTGATGAGCTAGGCAGTAAATACATGCTGTGTGTGCAACCAAAGCAGAATGTGCAGCCGTTGTTCTTGCCCTGAGTGTCTCAGAGTCCGCTGTCCCTGGTGGGAGAGCGCGGGGGATAAGTGCAAGCTTGGAAAAAGCTCCATCCTACAAAGTAATCACTATTTATGGCCAGAGCCTTGAAATGTTATTGAAATCAACATCAAATGGCCCAGCCTTGTTGAGGCAGCGCTGGGGCCGGTCCCCCCGCGCTGTGTCCCGGCAGGGTGTGTCCCGGAGCGGTGGCGCTGGCGCTGAGCCGCTGCCGAGCGCTCGCACGGAGGCGTCCGCGCTCCGCGGGGCTGCGGGGGAAAACAAACACGGTCAGCGGCTCAGCACCGCTTGATGGGACTGCATTACCACACTAGCAGGCAAATTCCCATCGTCCGTGCAGTCTCTACGTGTATTTCACTGTAGGCTCGACCACCACAAATTGAGAGGCAAACTGGGTGCCTGTACTGTCTCTCTCTGGGAAAATAGAAAAAGGGAGCTGTGTATCTTCTCAATTGCTAAAATATCTGAAGATCTTACCTTCAATCTCCCTATGGGTAATAAGAAAATAAGATAAGCAAAGCCCATTATTCCTTGCTAATGTGAGAAAAGTTGTAACTATAAAAGAATAAAGTTGTCACTAATATGAAGTCATGGGCTTCTAGCAGTTAACACACTCAGTTTAGTAGTGTGCCAGCTTTTTTTTTTTTAAATTAATCAAGCTACTGTAAGAGAAATTAAAATAATAATCAGATGAAATAGAAGAAAATTAAACCCTCAGTACCGCAGTTCCAGGTTCCTCAATCCTTTCTGAGACTCCAGATGTACAGACCATGTTTTACTTTTTCCATTTGGAAGGTAGTTCAGAATATCAACTCTTAGAATGGTGCCCTGGGCTACATTTTCTTGGCTGCTGAATACTTGTATAGATCCAATTAGCCTGACACACACAAACATTTTCCCAGTAAAACTCTGAGTACTAGTAATACCACAATAACACCACCTTCCTAAAAGACACCATGAAAAAAGTTCAGAAACTCTCAGGAGTAAAAGGAAAACCCCAGGGAAATTTATAAGTGCATGATCTTCATGGTACTTTTTTCTCCTTTTCCAAATCCCAGAGTAAAAATACCACTTTTCTAATGTTGCTCACCTTAGCTATCACTGCTCTGAGCTATGAGAAAGCATGATTAATTTTTTTTTTTTCTTTTTTCGTACTATGCTGGTGCTCCTTACTCTCCCATCCTTTCCCAGTTCTTTTCAATATCAGAGCTGGAGGTTAACCTTCACAGTTGCTAGGGTGAATCAGACTTTGAGAGGCAAAATCAATCCAATCAACCTGACATGACCCTAAATAAGGTATTTAGGGGATGAGTAAGTCAGAACCAATGTATCTTTTCATGTGCATGCTTGTGTGATTATTTTTTTAAAGAAGTTCCTTTTAGCAATAACACCACATTCTCTAATCTAACTTGCCTGAGCCTTTCCGCTTATTTTTTCAGCACTCAATCAATTCTGCTGTAAAAATAATGGCTTGTCCAGAAACACAACCTGAGGAGAATCTCTTGGCTGGACTGTATTTTTTCTGAATGCAAGTATCCACAGAATTAAATAAGCTGGAAAAGACCTTTGAGATCATCAAGTCCAGCCTATTTCCAAGTCTCCAAATGCAGAGGGCAACACACTGTCTGTGAAACATGTTTTGGTCTTGCCTCAGTATTTTTGAAGGGTTGTTGTTATTATTCACATGTTTTCTATTAGACTAACTGATAACAGGCTCCCCCAAAATACATCTAAGGCTAAAAGCACACTTGTATCTATTTCTTCAAAAATATGCATCCTCCCAAAAAGTGGTCATTGGCAGGGATTCCTGTTTATAAATGTTGTGACAAGCCAAATTTATTCTCAGAGGCTGGGAAGGCATTTGAGAGAAGGGGTTATCCCATTGAGTCCCTGGTCAGGCAGTTCTGAGTTTAGATCCTCAGAGAAAACCAGTTTCTGCATACAGCTCACGAAGTTCTCAAAACATTCACTCCCATTGCATACAGCCTGCTGAGTCCTAGAGAAAACTGCCAAAGAGAGATGAATTTGTCCTTTGTTTATGTGTTTCTGTCTTTGAGTTCCCAATCCACCAGTCTGAACTTTCTGAAACATAAGGATTTTTTGGCTCTTCAGTCTGGTGTATCAGACGCAGTCTTATAATCTTCCTTCGGCCTCCACAGAATTATTTTATTTTATTATTATGTTAACCTACTT
This sequence comes from Petroica traversi, assembly GCA_025920805.1. Lineage (NCBI taxonomy): Eukaryota > Metazoa > Chordata > Aves > Passeriformes > Petroicidae > Petroica > Petroica traversi. The sequence goes on from JAHLSL010000046.1 coordinate 6,822,068, forward strand.
TAGTATTTTCTTTCATGAAAATGTCTGTCCCTTGCCTTGTTGGGTCTCTGCTGTCTGCAAGAGAAGGCAAGGTGCTGTCTGGTGGGCATGGAAACAAGTTGGAAAGGGATGATGAGGTAAGATTCAGTAATATTTAAGCTTCAAGTATACCAGAACATAGAAGGAGTTACAATAAAAAAGACCACGGGAGTCCTGGAGTTTTAAAGTTATGTAAGTTAAGGTTTCCTAAAGAGAATTGTTGCAAACTAAGTATAAAATTAACAAAGTCACAGTATTGCTTTAAAAGCTTATTTCAGCATAAGCACTCTCCTCTGTGAACAACACCTTTGACTGCTAACAGAGTTGTAAAATAAGAAGGAAGTAGAGTGTCTTGTAATATGTTGATCTAATAAGATGGTATTCTTTACCTTAGAGATATATTATGGAACTTGAGGCTGCCTGTGAAGCTCACCTGGAGATATAGTTCCCTGTGATTTCAGCAGGAGCAGCAGAAAAATGCTTTCCTTGAAAGGAACAGTAAGATGTTCAATGGAGATACTTAAAATGTTCAGATTGGGTTAAATGTTTTGTAGAGGACTTGACAGAGCCAAAGAGAAATAGTCCAGTTTTGACAATATCTGAAACAGCAGAAAATCAAATTAAATAGTCTTAGATGGCTGTCTTATTTTTCCACAGAAGTTTTTCCCTTTAGCCAAGAAATCTGGGCTGTGCAGGATCCAAAGTACGTGATCTCTCCAAAATATTCCTTCTTACAGATAAGGCTTCTTCTAAGAGTTTCTATGCAAAACTTATGGTATCATCCTCACCAATGTGACTGTAACATGATTCATAGGTATTTGGAGATGCCTTTGGGAAGAAAAGAGAGGGAGATTCAGTGCAGTTAGACTTTGTTGCAGCTGTTGAGACAGTTTTTTCCCAGTGATCCTGAGTGGCTTCTGTTCCTACAGGGTCCCAAGCATAAGCTTGTGATTCCATTGGGATCTTTAAGTTACTAATGTGTTCTTAAAAAGAAATGAGTTATAGATGTTTATGTAATTTAAAAAGCCTTATTTCATCTCAACATGAGCACTTACTCTGGATGACTAATGCTCTGGGACCTGTAGTTTATAATGGAAAGGCTGACACACACTCAATCTTATCTATCATAGCACTATGCGGAAGAAAATTATATAATTAAAACATTATAATGATCTCTATTGCTCAGTGGGAAGTTCCAAGTCCCACAGGAGTCAGGCCAACTGTGTTATCAAGGTTTATTCAGTCATCTCTTAGGAGCAGTGGGCACATTTTGCTAAATATAGTGTGGTGTGCTAATAAGTGCTCCGTGTGGAACATTGCACTGGGATCACTGTGCCACAGAGCTGGAGTGCAGTGCAAGGGATTTTAGCCCATCTCACTTTGGCTGAGATTTTCAGAAAGAAGTCCTTAAACTTAGACTGCTAAATCCATACTCTGACATTTACATAAATATGTATACATAATACATAAAAAACTTTTCAGAAAAGCAATACCAAGAAATTCTCTTCTATTAAAACAATAAAATAGAAAAATGTCTTACAACAACAAGAAAAGATGTTATTGTATCTGGAAGTAGTGCTCAAACATATGAGAAGATTTCTGGAAAGAGGGGAACCACAATTTTTAATTTTAATTAATTGTGGGGTGTAAATGCAGTGTCTGAAAGAAAGCCACAAAATTGGTGTGGTGCAGGATAGACATCAACGCTATGGCTGGGCTGTATATAATGTATTTTACAGAGTTAGGCAGGAATCTCTGTCACAATTTGTACCTCTCTATTTGGGTCTGAGATCCAAAAGCAGAGAAACAGATGAGTAGGACCTGAAAATCACATCTTTTGATCAGCTCCAGGTCCGTTTACCGATCTTATTCTGGTTCGTGCTAAATAGGTATTCCATGAGCAGATTACTAAGGTTTGCACCAGCAGAAGACTTCACTGAGATGAAAAGAAAAAGTGTTTGATCCGATACCTAAACTGGGGTGCCCAACACCATCTCAGGTTATACTTGGGGCGTTTGCTTGGGGCTGACAGATAGAAGAGAGGACCTGCAGGAGACTCACACATTTGCATTATAGAAATGGGGGCTAGAAGGGGGCCTGTCTCACCCAAAACAGCACCGAGGGCTTGTCTCTGCCTCCTGGCTGGTCCAGAGCAGTTTGAGATGTGTCAGCATGTGTGGGTCCTGGTCTGTAGCTGGTCCTGGTCTCAGCTCCACAGGAAATCTCTTATGCTGCAGAATACTCAGATAGCTCTAGAGCCCACTGTGACAGCAACTGATCCAAACCCCATGGATGGTAGGAGGCCAAACTGCTCAGGCACTGCTGAATTCATTAACACAGATCTTCATCAGCCACTGCAGAAGTTTAGATGCTGGGCTCATATGCAGGCACCTAATGTACCGTAACCCAGAGCCAAATGCCACCTGAGGTGACTGTGCAGAACACGGCAGTGAGCACAGCCAATGATCCAAAAGAGCAAAACTGCAAGAGTGGGGCATGTGTCAAGGAGGACACGTCCCCTGTCTCTCTTCTCAGCCACTCTGGAGGTTAGAGAAGCAGACTCTGGAGTTTTTATTAGAAAATAAGGCACCAACAGCTACTCCTAGCATAAAGGGACCTCATCTTGCAGCAGATATTCTTAATTGGGGAAGAAGATCGTGATGTAGTAAAGCCCATTGTTGTGATGTACCTTAAAGAGGAAATCCCCTAATACATTTCAAGGAGCAACAGGTCAGATTTACCAAAAGCCTATTTGTTTAAAAATCCTAAGCAGTTTTTTTTTTTAATTTATTTTTAATTAAACAAATAAGAGACATTGGAGCTAGTAGCAAGCATTTCTCTGGATAAAAAAATACATGCAGAAATCAAGACAATGCCAAACCCAAAATATGTTCAGTAAACTGGGCTGACTGAAAGCTAACAGGCCAGCTGGAGAGCATCCAAGAGACCAGGGAAAGGGCATATGAGAGAAGACATTTTAACAGCTTCAAGTGAAGTCTCTCAGCAGGCTGTAGAGGTGTTGATACCCGAGAGAGAGGCTCAACTCCAACAGGTGAAAAAGGCTGTCAGCAAAGAGTACATGGGAACTTTCAAGTAACCTTTAAAAGTAGGAACAAAAGCCAATAGTTTTCTGTTTACACAACAGAGTGCTTCTGACACTGAAGCACAGGGCAACATCTATTTATAAACCAAATAAATCTTATGTTCTGGTATTTGGAACTGTCAATATTCAACATAGTGGGAAGCAGCAGCCACAAGACTGCCCTTAAGAAATGCTGATTTAGATCTGCATTGTTTTTCTCCCTGTATTTTCCTCCTTAGTCACTAGCCAATTATGACTTTTGCAAAAGAAACACGTTTCTTTTTCAAATCTGGCTCATGTGGAGTTCAGAAACGTGATACGTGACACCTGGGCTATGCTTTTAAAGCCTGCGAGCTAAACTCTTGCCTGAGTTTTTTTCACAAACCCTCAAAGTTTCCAAATGAACATCTGTGATAGGTGACATGTAGATGAGAGCCCCAGATGATAGGTCCCAGGAAAGAATATATAATATAGGCTATCCAGCTCCTTGGGCCTCGTGCATTCCCTAGCTCAGACATAGCCCAAGTTTTGCCTCTGGTGCTCTTTCTTTTGCAGAGGAAAGAGCTGTGATAAATGCCACAGTCTGCTAGTTTGACTATGAAGGCACTGGCACTGAGGAGATGAGGGGAGTGGGGAGCAGGGATGGTGCTGACCATGGAGTCCATCTCCTATGAAGTTTAGAAACAATCAAAAAAATTACATGACTATCATATGCAGACATACTGTAACAACAAAAGGGGTTTTAGCAAGACTGATGGGATCTGTACCTCTGACAGTCACATACAAAAAGGAATCTCCCAGTCTGACTTCTTTGCTCTGAGAGTTTGCAGACATGCCAGTTAAGCAAGCAATTTTTCACAATAAACTAAGGCTATTTTTGTGGAATCCAGAGGCTTGGAACTTGGTGATCTTTAAGGTCCCTTCCAACCCATACCACTTTATGATTCTCTGATCCAAAGACACTGGTTTCTCTGGTGTAGTTGTACTTTTTTATTTCTGACATCTGTGCTCATAGTCATATTCTGGACAACTTGCAACTCACCTAAAACAAGTTATTATCTATTGTCAGCTGCTACAAAACAGCTCCCCAAAGCATGCTGTTAGTACTAAGTATGGTATGGAGAATTTCTCTTTGAAGTCCTGGCGTACTTGAAATAACAGGTCATGAACTAAATGGCCTCTTGGGATCTTTTCCAGCCTCATTTACCATGGTTCTGTGCATTCGCATCAGATTCACCTGTCAGAATGCTTAATGTTTTGATTGTTGTTCTGCTGAACTGTGGATTTGGGGCTGACCTTTACATCCTCTAAACCTTCTTGGAAAGATATGTATTGGGATAAAGTGCAGCAGCACTTCATTCCCCCTTGACAGCTTTCCTCCAACCTGCTCTTCAGTCAGAGGATCCACCACATCCCCAGTGCCTTTTGTGTCTGTGGGAGAGAGAAGGCCAGCATCAGCAGTCTGCCTAATGACAAGGTACTGAGTCTTAAAATCCCCCCCAATCATGAATGATTCCACTGTCTGCAAAAAATGGATCAAGTCACTCATTAGCTAATGCAACCTGAACTTTCAATTGTTCTGAATACTTTGCTCATTCAGACACAAGCTTATCTTCTCCATAAGACTACTGACCACCTACACAGACCCTGTTGTCCCAATAGGTACTGTTTGTTTTGGGGTTCTTTTTTAATGTATAGAAATACTAAGAAGAATCAACAAAATGTTCCTATTCAGAGCTTGGCACTGTGACATTTCAGACTTTGTTGCCCATTAATATCGAGAGCTTCTTTGTAGGAAGAAATAACTTCGCAGTAGTTGAAGGGCTACCAAGTACAGGGAAACCCATGGCTTTTAACCTTTCAGCAGATGTTGAATCCAATTAGGTACTCAGTGAGCACTGTATTATAATGTTCTGCAAGTAGCAGCTAGTGGCTAGCGATGTCTAGAAATATTTTAATTTTTCAAAATTATGGATTTTCTTAGTGAATTATCATTCTTTCACTGAGGACCCTGCAGCTACGTGAAGAGGAATGCTTCGATCTGCATTCCCAGTGCTTTGTGGCTAGTCCATTGCTGTGACAGGAATGATTACATTAAAACATAGTGATACCTGAAAAATATACAGAGCCACAGTCCACTTAACTTATTTTCTTGTCCTCTTTAATAAAGTAAGATTTACACTGGTTTCATAGTGGAGGAATAGATCAGGATTCTGTTGTGAAATAATGAACCGGCTTCTTTGAAAGAAAGCAACTTTTTTTTAGAAATGTTATAATATAAAGAGTGTGTGTGTGTATGTATGGGACTGTAAGATTATTGAAACAATTTTTTCCCATTTTAGTATTAAAGATACATATTTTTTAAACAACTACTGCCTACAAATTAACTGGATTTTCTCAGACTCCCAAACTCCATTAAATGCCAGCTTCTTTCTATTTATACCTCTGCTTTTGAAAGATTTATTTACTTTTCCAGTTACACTTATCTGGAGCCACAATAATTAGCTTTCAGTACATGACATGATGGGAAAAACCAGTTACACAAATTAGAGAAATAAATAGTTGCTAAGGAAAACATACCTGGTAAGGCAGATAATTATTTCATGGCTGTCACACTCTCCAGGGGTGCTGCTTCTGCGGTTGTTCCACTGGATGAGCAGATTTCAGATAGCACCAGTCCTCTCTGAACACTGCTAATACAAGAAGCCAATCCTCATTATGAGAGGTCAGACTAGCTCTGCTCTCAGAATACCAGCTCTGAAATGGACTTATCCAAATAAACAAACACCAAACTGAGTTTTTCTCCTGCCATTAACTGGAAATCTCTCAGAGAAGGCAGAGCCTGGTGGAAGCAGTGTGTTCTGTCCTCCTGCATTTTAGGAGTGCAGATATAATCCCATGCAATATTAGTCTTATGACTGATCTAATAGGAAATTAACACACTGGAAATGCTGTCCACTGTACAGTCAGGAATGAATGGGCCTCTTAAATGACTGTACTAAGACAGTATTTAATTTAGATGCACTGTAGTGATGGATGCAGTGATAGACTGACCAGCAAAGTACCTCCTGGTCAGATGTACTCAAATCACTGGCAGCAGCACAGTTTTGCTTATATAACAACACTTAATGCTTAATGTATATATTGTTTAATGTTCAAAGAGCTGCCACTTTTTTGTTTTATTCTTCCACTGTGCAAAGCATATACTCAAATGCTTATATACATATGAATAACACATTTACCATATTCATATGTAAAGCAGATGCAACTAACTGTCAGGGAAACACAGAGGCCAAATCTTGTGTGGTAGCCACATGGAAATCATATTCAGGGTTCACAGTGCTGAAATGCAGAATGTCCTGTTTTATTCTGCCCTGGCAATACAGTTTGAAGTAACAAAAAGAAGAAAAAAAAAAGGTGTCAGAAAACCAAACTTGCCTGAATTATTCTAGATCCAAAACTGTTTCAAAATTTCTAAAATTTCCTGGTTACCTGCAATATTACTATCACACACCTACCCCAGAAATAGTCAATATTTTTAAAAGTATAAATATGAATTTAAATGTTGATTTTTGTATTGAAATCTGTCACTGTTTCAGTGTGTTCAGAATCAGTTAGAAAAGAAAATTGTAGAGTTGGAGTGCAATGGTCTTAATGTATTTAGCACTTGTCTAAGAAACAAGCAGAGAGGAGAGTGTTAGTAAATGTTTATGCATTTCAGAAATGCCTTCTACATCACATACTATGTACTCAGACTATGAATGTACATAGCAACAGTGCTGATTAAAAACAACCCATTTAATTGCTGTGATATATGGAAGCACACACTATAAATGCAATTTGTTGGTGTATTTTGCACCACTAAATGATATTAGAAAAATCATGGTTAGAATAGTTAGAATAAGGAGTTAAAGATAAGAAGAAAATCCTGCTGCCCTTGGAGTCAATTAATTGTTTGTTCTTGTCAGCTCTGAGTCTTACTTCACACAAAGAAATTAAGCAAAGCTGGTCAGCTCTGAGGAAGGGGAGACACTCCCCTTGGCAGCATCCAGGTCTGAGAGGGAGTGTGTATGAGATTCTTATAGATCTGAAAGACCCCTTGCTTTCAAAGTCTCCACTCATATAAATCCACTTCTAGCTTAACACCAAGTTATTTAAACATTTAAAAATAATATTTCTGAGTGATTTAACTTTTACAAAGAATAATGCATCTTTTCTTCCAGCCTAATTTTTTGCCTTAATTGCATTTAACTGTTAACATAAAATCTTGGTTATCCTATGATGAAACAATCCACGGTATATTGTAAAAAAAATACAGTACAAGTGAAAAATTACCTCATTTGCATTAATTCCCTTCCTGTGGAAGGATATTTCATTGTAAACCCTGATGTCCATTCTTCTGAAACTATTTTTCACACCACATTTATACTCGTGTTCTAGGTGTGTTCATCCAGGGAATTAAATTTTTAAAAATGTATTATTTCTTAGAAATATTGCTTTTCCATATCAAATCTGGATAAGAATAAATCCAGTTCCCAATGCCAATATGATGCCAAAAGAGCAAATCCAACTCAACAGCTGGGCAAGGGGGTTTAATAGGTCAAGAGTTTTATCAGCGGAGGAGATGTTGCTTTTGGAAAGTGCATTCTATCAATACCAGACAGCTGAAACTGTGCCGTGCCCCAAAGAGAAGCTGACTCACTTCCAAAGTGTCTGGAAATGTCACTGCATGTCTTCTGGTTATCACTTTCTTTTCAGCATTTGGCTGTTCGAGTAGATGACAGGTCTATTGCAGGAGCGAAGCTCAGGATACACAAGTCCTCCTGCCGACAGGTCCTTGATCTCCCAGTCCTGCGGAAAAGTGCCCAGGAGCTGTCTCTGATAAAATATTAATCTCGGCTATGGGTCACTTCCACCCCGGCTGGAAGCCCCCGGTGACTCCGCGGTCACGTCGCGCACGGACCCAGTGCGGGCCCGGGATGTCCCTGGCCGCTCCGAGCGGGGTCCCAAGCTCTGCGCTGAGACACGGCCCCATCTCTCCCTCTCTCCGCCCTTCCCGGCCCGATTTCCATGGGTGCCCGCAGCGGTGTCCCCGCGGCGGCGGACACACGGACGGTGTCTGTCTGTCGCCACCGGGAGGCGCTGCGGCACC
>JAHLSL010000046.1:6835319-6908154 GCA_025920805.1 Petroica traversi
CAGAGGCTGAGGTGTCCCCGAGGGAGGGTCGGCCTCCCCTGCTCGGCGGGGCGACCCCCGGCTGAGCCCTGGGGTGGCCGACCCTCCCTCGGGGACACCTCAGCCTCTGTGGTGAGCCTGGCCCGGGGAACACTCCTGGGAGGTGCTGCCAGCGCTGTGACCTGTCCTGGGCACTGCCGAAGGGAAGGCTGGGCCAGGCCTTGCTGTGGCAGCTCCAAGGCTCTGGCATGCATGTGCCACTGGCACCTCCAAAAAGGCTTTCCTTTCCTTCTCTTCCTCCTCAGCCCTTGACCCAGTCTGTCTGGAGGTTGAGGTCCCTGCCAGCCCTGGCAGCATCCTGCCCCCAGCTGAAGGTGTGGGGAGACCCATCTTCACTGCCACACTTGCCTCAGCATGGCTGGAAATGGCCTGGTCTGCATTTGCTCCCCAGTGGATTATCAGCAGCCATGTGCTGTGCTCTCAGTGTGAACTGCTTGGCTTTTTGGTCACAGTCATGGCATTTCTGTCAGCAGTGCCTGCCAGGGGAAAGAGAAAGGCTGAACATCCTGCACTGAAATGACTTGATCTGACCTCCGGGACCTGACTCCATCATAAGTGTCAACTCCCCTGGATTTACTGGAAAAAAACAGAAGCCAATATGTGATAATTCATTTTTTTTTTGCCCTCCTTCTCTTTCTGTCTTGAACTGAAACAAATTCTCTGATCATGGCCTTCCACAAGCTCCCTTGTCTGGAACCTGGTTACCTTGGTTGATCTCTTCTAAAAGCATGGGATGTGAGAGATGCCTCTGCAGTGTTTGCCCGCCAAGCAGTAGTGCTTGCTTGGGGCATGCAGATGTAAAGTACACTGGCTTTTTGGAAAAATCTGGCATTTTTGCCAGTAGTGCAACATCTGGTCACCCTAGGAGAGAATCTGCCTGCTGCCTTCCTCTTGTGCTGTGTTGTTGTTGGCAAAGGAACCGAAAAAGGTCATTTGAAGTCATTTCAGAGTTGCATTTGAAACGCAGGACTGCTGTGCCAGAGAAAGCAGAGAAATTGTGCAGTTTTGATGGAGGAAGGGAGTGGATGTGTTTGTGCATTCTTCCCCATCTTAGAAGGGAGCTCTCTTGGAGCCTGAGCCATGTTGCTGTTGTCCTGCACTATGAATTACATGTATGGGGTATGTTGTTTCAGAATGTAAGTGAAGGTGTTTTATTTAGCTACAGTGTGGACTAAACCAGTCATACCTTCAGTACTTTTAAAGCAAGCTACAAAAATGTATTTGGAGCAGCACAGTTATAACAGCAAAACTTGACAAATAGCTGGATGACCTTGATTAGGTGTTGGAGGATGCACTATTGCCAAGCAAAAGTGGGGACAAAGCCTGATCTTGAGAGTTGTAGAGGGCTCTTGGACAGGACTTACATTACTCTGCATTCAGAAATGTTTGATAAATAAAATACCTAGTTTACAGTGATTATGTTTCTATGAGAAAATTCTCCTAGCTCCAGAACTTTGAAGTAAGAGCAGGGAAGTGTGGGGTAAAAAATTGTGGTGCTGAAAATGGAGTGAGAAATAGTGGTGCTGAAGATGAAAGTTTGAAACTAGGAGTACCTTAGGACTTGCTGTGGTGGGAACTGCTTTTGTAGAGATTTTTACTGTGGTTGTTTTTTTTTAGTTTTTCGTATTTTTTTTTTAACTATACTGGTCGTTTTTCTGCACTGTTTTAATTTTGTGCTGCAAATTTGCATAATTTTGTAAATCTAATCTTATTTACTTTAGCAAATTATTTATTTATTTACTTTATTCTGGTAGCATTGCAACTTAAATCATGTCTGCTGAACTGACTTTCTCCTGTGAACATTTTCCCCTTAGTCTTATTTTTCCAAATTTCAGATTACTTTGTGGCAAAGCGATCCTCCCCCACCAGTCAGTCAGTCCTGTGTCTCATCTTGGCTGTTTTTGACTCTCCATGTACCATTCACAGGACATGCATTTTGAATTTTCTTTCCCAAAGGGGTGGGTAGACACTTAGTGGGATGAAAAAGTGAAAGGAGAATAACAGAAAGGGCCAATTATGTGATGAAGAGTCTTGATATGAGGTGGAAAGATGGGGTGAGACCAGAGGAAAGAAAAAGCTTAGTTTTATTTTCTTCCCCTCCTTCAACTTTCATTTTTCAGTCTTCCTGAGAGCAGATCTGGTGTTGCTGTCCATAGATTCCCGAATCTTTCAGTGTGAAACTGATTCTTCATTAGCGTCACAGCTGCTCTGAAGTCCTTCGTGAGAGCTGTGCTCTGCTGCTCTTGGCAAGGCAGTGAGCTGCAGTGATGGTGTTAGAGCTTTCTACAGAGGTACAGCAGAACAGGAGTTTCTAGATGTGCAGTCGCTGTAGGAGTAGAGGGTGTAAAACTCTAAATGCATTCATGCTATTTCACTGGGGAAAGTGTTTGTTTACTGTGGTCAAGGAAGCAAATCTGTTTTCATGCTCAGCATTTTTGGTCTTTTCTTTTGCAGTGAAATTCTTCTTGTTTTATTTTGCAATCCTTCTGATATCTCTCTCCCAGCTTAAAGCCCTTGTGTGTGATAATATATTTCATACTTTAATTTATTTTGCGCCTTTTTAGTCCAGCACAACAGTCCAGTGCATTCCATGTTTGTCCACATGTCAGAATTTCTTTCTGTTACAATAATTTTTTTTCATCTGTGATCATCATAGTTAAGCCAAGTATATTGGCATGTGAACAATCTATTCATTATAACCTCAAGTTACTGCTGGGATGTTGTCATGGCTTCTGTAGCATGTCATGTTTCTTAATACAGAGGGTTTTCAAAGGCACAGGAAGGAAATGAGGAAATCATTGGTTTTATGCAACGTAACTGAGCTTCTGAAGGGGCTGACTTCTTGGTTTTTCAGGAACTGGTTCAGACCTAGAAAAATCTGTTTTCTAGGCTGGAAGTAGGGAAAGAGGGTATCACTGATCCAAGTGTGGAACCTTGTGTTGTGCATAGAAAGGTTTGTCTGGTGAAAAATCTGTTACCAGGACATCCAGTATAGTAAGTGACAAATAATTGCAGCACAGCAGGGGCAGAGGATTAGAATTTTTGGCTTGTAATAAAGATGTGTTGAGTACATTAATTTTCATTGGCTGAATGATTTAGAGGTGATCTGGGATAGCTGAAATTTTTGAAGTTTTGGAACTGGTTGGTAGGACCACTATTTTATTATCTCTTGATGGCAATATCTTTTGAGAAAGAAGCTATTGATTTCAAAGTTCCTAAATAGAGAGCCATGGAGATTGAAACTTGAAACTGAAATTTTTATATACATGAGGGTGACTATACATCCCTGTTTTTCCTGCTGCTAATTAGAAGCAAAATATATATACTTACATGTGTAAGTGTATATGCACATGCACATACATATGTATATGCACTAACACATGTAAAATATTAATATATTCAGTGTGTGTGTGTATCTATGCAGTTGAGATACATATGTCTTCATATGTATAGGTATATAGATTTAAATTTTTAAAGTACATTTATGAGCTATGTATAAAATTAAAAAAATGCAAAGATACAGATGGTAATGTTTCTGTGTTGTGATTGGTAATGAATATCTAACATGTCTGAGAAGCTGCTCTTTTGAGAAGTTGCTCTTTACTACATTTCTAGGCTGTAGGTCATTCTTTCTCCCAGTCACATTGGCAATGCAGGCTTCAGAGGAGCTTAACTGGGGTCATGATCTAGTTAGTCATGCCAAATTCATGTCATTTCTGAAAAAAAAAAAGTAAATGAAGAAATTTGGCACCTTCCAGCCTCAGCAGGGCTTATTGCTGGGATTGTAAGGCTGAGCTTACTCTTCAGCTTCTGTAGATTGTATGTTATTTTAACACAGGCTAACGTTATTTTTCATGCTAATTATAGTGTGTCCTTTTCAGTGATGGAATCACAAAATATGTTTCACATAGGGATTATGGATGGCAGCTACTTCTATATCACTTTGAAATCTGGTTCTAGGTATAAAATACTTGATATTCCAGTTATATTTTTTTTCTGTCTTGTTAAGGTATTCATTGGGATCCTCTAGCAGTCACATTGTTATCTGCAAAAAGCTGTAAACCTTTTTGTATTACCTGTGAAGTAATACAACTAAGACCTGCATAGCATGAGAAAGACGCTTAGTTCTCTATTTTTTTTTTTGTTTGTTTCAAAAATTATACCCTTTTTACATGTGAATATATACAAGAACTGGTAATGTTTTAGGTATATTATATTATATTAGGTATATATATATTTTTTTCTATTGTTTTTCTTTTGTGGTGCATAATATAGAAGATCCAGTTAAGGAAATTATCGTAACACAGTTCTAAGAGTAGTCAAAATTAATGTTGTGGAAACATGATTGTTGTGCAGCAGGGTGTTTTATTCTGGATACCTATAGGGGAGCCATGCGCTTCTGTGCCTCAGAACAATTGGATCAGTGTATAAAAGCAGTGCTACAACACCATGACACATTGTGATCATGATTCAGGAGTACCTTGACGAATCAGGGAGAGGTTTGGTATGGATTTTGGTGGACACAGGGTCAGCAGTGTCACTACACTGTACGAATAGGTGTAACTGCACTGCTGCAAGTAGCCTGACATCAAGACTGCTTGCTGGAGTTAAGCTGCACTCTCATGTAAGGTTTTGTTGAGTGAAGTTTTAAGGTTTGTCCCTATAAAGGGGCAAATGCCTTCTGCAACAGAGGGCATTTATTTCCTAGGACTCTGGTTTGATTCGGTATTGCAGATCTATTATTTTTCCACTGGTGAATTCCCTTCTGGAAGAAGAATTTTAATGAGATGGAGTAACATTTGTCCTATTTTATCATCAAAATAAGGTTTTTATCATCTAAACATTTTTCTGTGCTTCAGATCAGCTTACTACGCTCAGTCATATGACCATGGTTTGGTCTTCACCCCACAGCTGGTTTCACTTGCGTGAAATCTGACCCCTGTGAAGGTCCATGGATGTTTTGGAGATTCTGTTTGAGTATCAAAAGCTCACAGGCCATCTGGAAGACATTTTGATGACATTGGATACAAAGTGCTTTTTTTATTTTTCACTCAAGCAAGATTCCTTTTTGGATTTCAATGGGAGAAGTATTCAGTGCTTGAGTTTGATAAGCCAACCATAGGCTGAGAATGAATGGATTTAAAGTGCAGCGATGAAGACAGGGATTAGGTCTCAGAAATAACTATGATGATAAAGGCAATGAGGTTTTGGAGTAATTTCTGTGGGAAGAAGCTGTCAGTCTTGCAAATAGTGGAGGTCTTTAAGAATGATCTGGGAAAACATGTCAGGAATGACACAAGGGTGGCCAATCTTGTCTTGACGATGGGATGGACGAGGGGACTTTTGAGTTCCTCTGCAATGCCATTGTTCTATGATCACCTGGATGAATGGATACATCACTTATGTGTCAATGTGCTATTCTTGTTACTTGCCAAGATCCACATCTGAATTTTCATAAAATGGAATAAAATCCTCAAAAATGCTAAAGACTTTTCCTCACAGTCAGCTTTTTCAGTTTATCTGGAATCCGGTCATTTGGATATCAACAAGTTGGGCTGCTGCTGTCCTTCAGCAGTTAAAGCCTAAAGTCTCTGCTGCAACATGCCAATTTACTTGCAAGGTTGGTGGTGCTACTTTTTCCATGTACTGAATTTTTTTTTTAAAAGCATGCTCAGGTCAGTTGTCTCTGCCTTTGCATTAAATTTGTCCTGAGCCATTGCTACTGAAACAATATTTTATAATGATATTCTTATCATCGAAATGTATTTTACTATTAACACATGTTGCATGATGTTGATACTAAGTAACTACTCTGCCATCCCTAGCATTGTGGTACTCATAAACTGAATGATGAATAAACTGTGCATGCAGGTTAATGATCTAATCTCACTGCCTGTGTATGGACAACAGGAAAAATAACATTTACTTCAGTACTAGTATTATCTATTGTATCAGTATTATAAAGCCATATGATCCTATGGTTGGAAATTACAGAAAATTAAATGGAAAAAATTGCCATATTTTTTAGCTCAGTTTTACCTCTTGTGATTGGACAGTGTCTTTTCATAATTAAACATTCTATCATTTACTTCTTTATCTGCTTTTAAAATGATATTCAAATCTGATATAAAATTTGACATATGATGGAGATCTATCAGAAGATCTGTCTTTTGAAAATGCCTGCAAAACTCTCTCACTAGTAGTTAAGGAAAGTATGGCTAGATCTAATCTTACTTTGTAGATCTGTTTAAACAGTAATATATAATACACCTACCATGCACTGACAGTGAGTCAGTAAAATGCTGCATGAATAAGCATGACAATTTTACAAAGAGAATATCATTATAAAATATTTATGAAACGTCTTTGTGTAATGAACTTTGTACATGGAGGCTTTGTCCATTGTGGGAAGCTAAAAAACCCATAATCAACATTTCATTTACGTATGCATGATGCTGCAAATTAGCGTATGTAAACTATTTCTTTCTGTACTGTTCAGTTACTTCTGTCATCAGCTCCTACGAGTTTTTTTGCAATCATTTGTTCAGTTCACTGGTGCCCTCTTTGCCGTTTTCTATAAGTTCTGTAAAATAAATGTCCTTAAATATATTTTGATGTTGTCTTTTCATAATTAACCATTGTGTTGTTTGGAACCATACTGGCATTTTATGTTAAAATGCCACTATTAGTATGGGAACACCTGCTGCAAAGGGAACTGAAAACAATAGTTTGCACCTTTGAAATTGTACAGAAATATGGTGTAAACAGGTAGAATTTTATTTTTGAGAACTCCACATCAGCTCAAATATTTTGGCAAATTGCTGTCATTACTAACTGTGTTATTCCCTTAGTTCCTGAATCCTTTGTTGCTACATGCAAAGTGTGTCACTTCAGTGGCTTCTAGGAACAAAGGGGTGGAGTTCTCCATGTTTTGAAATATAATGATACATCA
This sequence comes from Petroica traversi, assembly GCA_025920805.1. Classification (NCBI taxonomy): domain Eukaryota; kingdom Metazoa; phylum Chordata; class Aves; order Passeriformes; family Petroicidae; genus Petroica; species Petroica traversi. The sequence goes on from JAHLSL010000046.1 coordinate 6,842,311, forward strand.
GTGTATCATTATTGCTGATGTACATTTTGCATGTATATTCATATCTAGACCCTAACAGAAATTGTTTTACCAAACATTAAATGCCCAATCTTTTCCCCTATTCTTTTAATTGTTTCTTTTCTCTGCCAAGTTTCTAGATTCAGTGAAATTTATAAGAATTATCACATGCAGAGACTATATTTAAAAAGCTGATCAATTCTTTGATGTCTAATTAAGATGAGTACTGTGTTCTCCACATCCTAAATGATCTCATGATATTGTAAGCAGGTTGTGATTTGGCATGCTTGTACGGATTGCACCCAGCATGTAAAAAAATTTCCTTTAATTGTTATGTGAAATGTTTGCATATGTGGTGATTATCTGTGAACTCATTGTACATGTATCCAAATGTGTTTTCTATTGTGCTTGATTTTGCTGGCCATTCTTGAATGTCTTGGCAACTCAAGAAACATATGTTCTGTGCTGTCCTCTGTAATGCATATACTCTTTGATGTTTTGACTTATTTTGTCAGCTTTTATTTTACTCTTTTTCCAACAATATATCTTTATATTTGTTGGAAACAAATTTATGCAAAGACAATTTTAGTAAGCTTTGCTCAACATTTTTTTATTTATTCATTTTCCAAAACTTGATCTAGCTTTTAAACTTCTACCTGGTATAAATCTTTTGCAGTTAACCCTCCATCAGACTTGAATTTTACAATTATAGATGAACATAATGTTCAAATGTCATGGAAAAGGCCGCCAGATGCAATAGTGGGTTACAGAATAACTGTGGTTCCAACAAATGGTGAGTTCTGTCAAAAAATTTTTATGTGATTACATGTTTTGAAATGTTGAGTTTATTTTCACCTGTATCTAACTTAGATATGAGAGTAGCTGTTAAAAATCTTTTGGAAGTTTGGGATCAAGCCTGGGTACCAGCAAAGGGCATACAGGAAAAACAGTGATTCTTCCAAGTTAGAGCTATTGTTGCCATAGTGTTCACCATTTTGGGCCTGCAAGTAACAAGTTTTGGATGCCTTTGCTTTGCAAGGGGCGAAAAGAAGGTAGAATCATCACACTAGTGCTCTTCTATGCTTTCACCTTAAAGTTCAAGCATTGTATTATGCTGTGTAAGACATCCATTATTCTATTTCCCTTTGAGAAATAATTAGTGTAAAAGTGATATTGAATTAGAACAGGATATGATTTTTTAGATAATAGTAGATTCAAGTTTCAAGTTTCCTGGAATTCATTAAATTTATTTAATAACTTTATTCACTACTGGAAGCACATCAGCCTAAAGTTTCATGTTTCAGTAGTTATACTTAATGAAAACAGAAAGTGTATCATTCTAAAATTATCATTTGGCTTGAGATAGATTATTGCCTGTCTCATTTTGTTTCACAATCAGCTAATCAATATTACTGGATTTTAAGGCTGCATTGAGTGTTTTGTATATTTATTGCAGATGGACCTACTAAAGAATTTACTCTTTCACCTAGCACCACCCAAACTGTCATATCAGATCTTATACCTGATGTAGAGTATGTTGTATCAATAGCTTCATATGACGACAGAGAGGAGAGTCTACCTGTTTTTGGCCAGCTGACAAGTAAGTAGCTGCAATACAATTAGAGAGCCAATTAAGATAACTGAGTGGTCATTCACAAAACTTGGCTTTCATCCAGTTCTCCGACAAAATTGCCACGTTCCTAAACTCTCCTCCAAGGCAGCTGTTTGAACAGCCTTTTTCCATTAATCCTAGTAGAAGCAAAGAAAATTTGTGAGATCAAAGGATACTAACATGGATATAGTGTCTGCCAACCTCTAAAGAATTTTTGGCAGGAAGCTACTGTATTTTTTGAGCTATACCTACTTCCTATAAAATACATCTGCTGAAGTCTAGGGGAAGACAATAATTGAGCTCAGTCACAAATGAATTGGACTGGCATCCTGTGAGAGAAAGCAAACTATATTAATCAAATAATAATTAAATGTGACACAATATACCTCAATGGATACTGAAATACTGAATTTAAGCTTTAATAATTTATATTAATAATTTTAAAGGCATAAAATAAATTTAAATAAAGATACACAGCAGATGCTTTTCTGAGACACATTTTGTATCATATTCAAGGCTTTACAAAGAACCATGGGAAAATTACTAATTTTTAATTCCCCTAGGTGTTAGAGAGGGGTAATATTGATATTTTTTCCAGATATGTTGAAGTCAATTTTCAGGAAATGACTGTACAAGATGTATAAATATAGAAGATTCTTAGATATTTGTGTATTCTGTATTTTGTGTCACCCTGAATACTATGTTGACAATTTCAAAGTACACGTGATATATTCAGAACCTGTATTTATGTTGTCATGTTCTGAGGCTTGTCGGATGCGTCTCTGATTCCTTATGTGCATTTCTGTGTTGTTTAAAAATTTAACCCTATTTCCTCCATTCATTCTCTCTATGTTGTGCTTTGTGTAGTTCAGACAGGTGGCCCAGGGATTCCAGAGGAAAAGAAGGTTGAGGCTCAATTACAAAGTAAGGTGTTTTACATTTCAACTGTCATTTATCTGTCATTTATCTTATCTGAGGTCTAGCTCTAGCACCCCACAAAGTTAAAATGTGCTTCTGCGTTACCTATCAAAGAAGTTAACTTGTAAAATTGTACAGAGTTAAGGGAACTTGTGAAGGCACTGGGATAGAAGGAATTCATTAGCTGCATTGAAAGATTAAGGTGCAAATTTGGTACTGATACTGGGGATTTTGTGCAACTAACCTGAGCAAGTCTGTGAGTTGGTCCTGTTAATGAAGGTTCTGTGCTGTGGATAAGAGGCTTTACAGAAGAACCTGTTCAGCTATAATGTGGAAATAAAGATGCAAGGCACAAGTGGTAACAAAATAAAAATTTTCTGTGACATCGAATCATTGCAAAAAGTTTTGTATGGATGTTTTGATCTGTTGTGGCATAACAAACCTTATGGATTAACATGAGAGGTGTCTCAAAGTAATTATTTTTTGATTATGGCTGTTAGAAAACTCATATAGGTATTCTTTTAGGTGGAAAATATTTCCCCAAGCAAGATACACCAGATAAGACCAATATTTTAAATATCTCTTTGCTTTGGCTTTTACCTACTAAGTTTCCATTAGACAGTTCTCACTGATTTGTAGGAATGCAATTGCTCATTTGCTAATAGAGCTGGTTTTCTTTTTTTCCCTGTTGTGTTCCAGGATGCTCCATAAGTGCAATGACAGATCTAGTTTTCCTGGTAGATGGTTCATGGAGTGTAGGAAGAAACAACTTTGGATATATTCTGGACTTTATGGTTGCCCTTGTATCAGCTTTTGACATTGGGGAAGAAAAGACGAGAGTTGGAGTTGTTCAGTACAGTTCAGATACAAGAACAGAGTTCAATTTAAATCAGTATTTCAGAAGAAGTGATCTTATTGATGCAATTAAAAGGATACCTTACAAAGGTGGCAACACAATGACAGGTACAGATTTCCGACATACATGTTTATTCAGCATTTTGTTTCAAAATTAAAATTTGCTTTAAATGCTAACTCATACAAGTCTAATAAAAGACAACTTGTGATGTTGGTTTCAGGTGAGGCTATTGATTACCTTGTTCAAAACACCTTCACTGAGTCTGCTGGAGCAAGAAAGGGCTTTCCCAAAGTAGCAATTGTCATTACTGATGGAAAAGCTCAAGATGATGTAGAAATTCCTGCAAGAGAGCTTCGCAACATAGGAGTTGAAGTTTTTTCCTTGGGTAAGTTGAGTTTTTCTAATGATTGAGAGATTAACTTTCATAAAAGGTTAATTTAGGAGTTTTTCAGGCTATGTGTTTGAAGAATCTCACTATGCCCCTCTTTTATGTATTGTATTGTGTATGCCTTGAAATGGGTCATTTGTGCCCTTCAGAGCAGAACAAATAACTCCTGTTAATTTGATAGCAATTATGTAGCTCCTACATGGAGATTAATATGACTGACTAGCATAGTTTCAACCTTGGCCTCATTCTTCACTTATACCCCATTATTTTCTCTGTTTGAAAATTGTGTCTGCCACCTCATTGCATTAATCATTATTTTGTAGTTTGATTAATAATCACGACAGAAGGCAGAGCTAATTTAAACTCAGCTTTACCCCGGGATGTTTTGATATTTCATGAATACTTTCACAGGTGTCTGTACTTTATAGCTACTTAATACAGTCCTGTCTATTGCAACTTCTAGGTATCAAAGCAGCAGATGCAAAGGAACTCAAGCTAATTGCCTCTCAGCCTTCACTGAAGCATGTGTTCAATGTGGCTAATTTTGATGGAATTGTGGATATACAGAATGAAATTATCTTGCAAGTGTGCTCTGGTGTTGATGAACAACTAGGTGAACTGGTTAGTGGGGAAGAAGGTGAGACACTTTATGAAAATATATTTAGAGCTTCAGTTTATTCCAATGTACATTGAAGAGGCTACTCCTACTGTCTTTGCTTTATTTCTGGAGTTTGATCCATTGCCTTACTTAGCAAGTGTGGAAAACTGGTCTCAGTTTTGTGTCTTTAAATGCAGGATAACAGAACATGTGATGTAGTAGATTTGGAATAGCTCCATTATTCCACAGTTTCAAAGGCAACAAGTGATGTACAGTTATCAGAGTAATGCATCACTTCTCTGGAAAAATGTATTAAAGGGAAAAAACCCACTTGGTGAAGGGTCAGATACGTAAAAGATAAAGAACCAAAGCATGAAAAGTGAGGGAAAATACTGAGAAAACAAGGACATGAAGCTGTATCACTGTAGCTTTCTCAGCCTGTGAGGTTATAAGTTACTCTTTGACAAAAATGGCAGTAGAGATGACTCTGCTGCTGTAGTATTCTGATCAAGTCTGAATTTGTTCACACTTTCTACTGTGTTTTTGTGAGTGTAACTTTCACTTCTGGTTCAAGCAGTTTTAGAGCAGGGTAGCTTTTCTCCTGGAACTTCTCCTAATCTTGCTAATATGAATTCATTGTTCATATTTTTGCCTTGCCACTGATGTCTCATTTGGACTGTCCTGTAATTAATTTCTGGTTATTTATGCTAATAACCCCCAAAAGTGATTTTTAGTAAAGATCAAGCAAAGATAGCTAAACTTATTGTGGAAATAGGAACTGTTAAGAAAATCTGCTTATAATTGGAACTAATATTTTGGGTTTGCTTTTGATTTCTTTCAGTGGTGGAGCCTCCTTCAAATCTGGTGGCCACTCAGATCTCCTCAAAGTCTGTTAGAATCACTTGGGATCCATCCACAAGCCAAATAACTGGCTATCGTCTGCAGTTCATTCCAATGATAGCTGGGGGAAAACAACATGTACTGAGTGTGGGTCCTCAAACTACGGCTCTGAATGTTAAGGACCTCTCTCCAGACACAGAGTATCAAATTAATGTTTATGCAATGAAAGGACTGACCCCCAGTGAGCCAATAACGATAATGGAAAAAACACAACAACTAAAAGTTCAAGTGGGTGAGTCTGGAGCCACCTTATTTTATACTGTAGCTTTTTATTGATGAATCCTCTGATGCTTGTTTTGTTATCCTACCTTTTGAGAAACAGCTTTGCTTAGCATAGTTTACTTTTTTAATAAGCAATTGTGTGTGGTACATGAACTACAGATAGTTGTAATGCTATATGGCTATTGAAAATCTGTTTACAGTTATTATTCTTTTTCTTTGCAGAATGCTCACGTGGTGTGGATGTAAAAGCTGATGTTGTGTTTCTAGTGGATGGTTCCTACAGCATTGGTATCGCCAATTTTGTAAAAGTAAGAGCCTTTTTGGAAGTGCTAGTTAAAAGCTTTGAGATATCACCTCGGAAAGTACAGATAAGCCTTGTCCAGTACAGCAGGGATCCCCATATGGAGTTTTCTTTGAACAGATACAACAGAGTGGAAGACATAATTCAGGCTATTAACACCTTCCCCTACAGAGGTGGATCCACCAACACAGGCAAAGCAATGACTTATGTGAGGGAGAAAGTATTTGTTACCAGCAAAGGATCAAGACCAAATGTGCCGAGAGTCATGATTCTTATCACTGATGGAAAATCCTCAGATGCTTTTAAAGAACCTGCAATAAAGCTGAGGGATGCAGATGTAGAAATATTTGCAGTTGGTGTGAAGGATGCAGTGCGTACAGAGTTGGAAGCAATTGCGTCGCCTCCTGCGGATACCCATGTTTACACAGTGGAAGATTTTGATGCTTTCCAAAGAATATCATTTGAACTTACACAGTCTGTCTGCCTACGAATTGAGCAGGAACTGGCTGCTATAAGGAGAAAATGTAAGTTACCACTATTACTTAGAGGAATGTAGAAAATGCACTGAAAAAAGCATCTGAACCAATGCTTTGCGCTTAGAGTTACCTAAGGAATTTATTTTGATGAGTTGTTCATATAGAAATGATAGTTTTAATAACTGGGAATTTGCTTCTCAGTTTCAAACATATTAAAAGCCACAGGTGAAATCAATGGAAAAATGGAAATGGCAAAATTATGAGAGAAACTTGTTTCCCCAACCCCTGCTAGGTATCTACAAAGCTAATAAAATGTGTGTCTATATGAATGACCTTAGTGGGTAGCTCTGCTTTTGCATTCAATGTGTTGAGTGAAGTAGTTACCAGGACATTCTGTTTTTAGCTGTACAAAATGAGGTGACAAGTCTAAACTTGTCTTTTAGATGTTCAAAGGCAATGAAGTAATTCCAACAACTCTAGAGGGCAATTTGATTACTTTTTAGTGTAAAATTAATGGCCTTCTGAAAGGGCTTAGACAACTTGAGACAGCAGATGCTAGATGATAATAACTGCAATCTAAAGACAGAAATGAAGTAGCGCATGAAAGTCCTCACAAGCAGGCAAATTAGGCCAGCATGTATAAGGTTTAACATTCGAAAGATTTCTAAATGGCCAGCTTTTGGTCAGATAAAGTTACTTAAAGTTACTTAGTTGCACCCACAGTGGTTCTACCTCTGTTTAGTAGGACACTAACATTGAAGAGCCCCCTGTACTGAAAGCCCCACTCTCTTTAAAAATAAGCTTATTGTTTCAGGATACCTTTGAGGAATAAACCAGTAAAGGAGCCTTTGTTTTAGAAGGCTCAAACAGTTTTAAGATCCCACTGTTAGGCTGACTAGGCCAACGAAAACAAGCCCGGGATGTTAGATTTGTGTTTGTGCTTCGTGTCAAATTCCTTGTTTCCCCTTTGACTTCCTTTCTGAAAAAAAATAATGGCTTTTATTTTGTCTTATTTCTAATCTAGATCTGAAAAAAACTCCAAACATTTTTAGTCTCCATTGAGGATATAATGTTGTTGCTGTTTATTGGACATATGAAATAGGGAACACAACTTGATAATCAGATTCTAAATTAAGTTTTCCTAAATACATTTTTAATGGAATGTTTTAATTTGATCTAGAAATGATTGAGTTGGTGCTTCTACTCACTGGTGAATGATGTTAGGCAACCTAGATATGATATAAGAGATATAAGCAAGTGTAGAAAACAGTACTGTGCACATACAAGGAAATATATCTTCAATTAGAATAAATAAAATTTTTGAGGAACATTTATTATTTATTTTCACAATTTTGTGTTTAACATATTCTGGCAAGTATGCCTCATATGCATATTTTTATTTTCATACAGCTTATGTACCTGCAAAGAACATGGTCTTTTCAGACATAACATCAGAGAGTTTCAAAGTGAGCTGGTCTCCAGCTGGATCTGAGGTTTTGTCCTATCTCATTAAATATAAAGTAGCAGTTGGTGGAGAAGAATTCATTGTTTCAGTACCAGCGTCAAGTACTAGCTCAGTTCTCACCAACTTACTGCCTGAAACTACTTATGCAGTCAGTGTGATTTCTGAGTATGAAGATGGTGATGGCCCTCCCTTGGATGGAGAGGAAACCACCTTAGAAGGTAGGATTCTCATTATTCTCAGACACAAGGGAGTCATATGTTCAAATAAGAATTTGCTTAGCCGGAGAACGGGTAAATGAGGAACAGCCAACTAAGGCTGAAAGTAGTACTGCCATGCGGGATGAGAATAAATACTATTGTATCTCAATGCATCCAGTGAGGATTTAAAATTCCAATAATGTGCAAGCATTAAGTTGCTAAGATTGGACTTTAATTTTCCTGAAGGTTGGATGGGTGCCGTGTTCGTCTGCAGTGGCCTCCTTTCAAATTAAGTAGTGTGTTCTAAATAGTAAATATTTATAAATCTAAATAGTAAAGAAAACAAACAGTGGCTTGAATTATTATCAACATAGACTCAAGTTTGGCTAGATGAATATTGTAGAGACTTTCCAACTGAACTATTCTGTTCTATTCTACTCTATTTAATAATTATGACTACTCTGATGCAGGAATGCATGCTGACTTCAATGCATTTGAAGACAAATGTGTGCCTATGCAATTTGTTATGTCTACATCTAATATAACACTAGTAGAAATATTGTTTCATATACAGTAGGCTTAAAAGAGCCTGAGTTTTGGTTAACTGTTTTGTTTTTTTTATCAGAAATCATTGGTCTGATCCTAGAACTGATTAAAAACTTCTCTTGATGTCAGTATGTGTTTTATGTGACCAAAGGCTGTAAATTTAAGCATGATAGCTCTACTTTTTCTTGATAGAGTTGCCATGATGCATTTTTCCTGACTGAAAAAGAGCAGCATGACAGTAGATTTGATTTTCTATTCCAGTAGTTGAGTACTCAGTCTACTCTAAACCATGCTTTTAAAAATATTGATCTACTCTTTTTCATTCTTCCATGCTGTCATTTGTGACCTTTGGTGACATAAATGGTTCCAAGGGAGCAAAAGAAATGGCATGAAGGTTTGTTAATTGCTCTTTCCTCTTAAGACTGATAGAAATAAACACTTATAAAATAGCGTAGTTTGGATGTTAAGTTTGGAAGATACAGGTTTCGCTGTCAGTGTACTCATTTCCATGACTGTACCAGTGAGAATATTTTGGCCACAAAATATTTCCCTTAGGAAAATGGACAAAGTCTTGGCTGACAGAACTTGTAGCTTGTGTGCGTAAGGAGCAAGAGAAAGGAAAGCTTTAATAAAAATAATCTGTCTTCCCATTTGTAACTGATACTACCTTAAGTAATTATTAACATTGTGATCTGATGATATCCCAGTACATCTCAGAAGACAGAGTTCTTCTACAGCCACGTAAACATCAGCAGCTCTCCATGCAGATCTAGCTAACAGTTTGATCCAGATGCTTTCTTGGCAATTAACTTTGGTTTCAGGCTTTTAAAGGATTTGAAGTTGAGTATTGTGTTTCTGATTAATAGAAAACAAGTTTCTGTTTTAAAAACTAGGATTATTAATTACTACACTCTTAACTTTGAAGAACAATACTTAGGGAGTATAGATGGCAAACAACAAAAAACCAGAACATTTTTTTCCCTAAGTGACAGTGCTATGTACTACTAACCAGCATGCAGCGCAGTAGATCTTTACATCTGTTGGAGGACTCAAGTCTTGTTTTTTGTGCCCACTGAGTTCATATGAACTGCTGAATCCTTTGTCAAGAAGCAGGCTGGGTTAAATAATTCAACTCAGTTTTTCAGATAACAAACTATTTCTTTGAATTAGACACTAAATTCAGAAACCTTTTTTAAACATTAGATGCAACTCATAATGAAATGAATATATTTTTTGTTTGAAAAATTCAAAGAAATAGAATTGCTTTGGTGGGGGTTTTTTGCTGTTGTATTTTCCTTTTTTTTTTTCCTTGCAAACAGGATAGCTGCTTGTGTATAGTCAGGTGTATATGACAAACACTTGGAAATGTAAGTGGTGCAGAAGCAAATGGCTGCAGCAAGGAAACTTACCATTTGTTGTGTTAGGCAGTTTCCTCACTATGCCCAAATGTCCCTCACAATAGTTCAGTTCTGCTTAAAGTTTCAGAAGCAGTTGTATAAACTGGCATGAATGTGCTTTTGAGGATAATTTTGTTCCACTGCTGAATGTAGCTCTGACCCTCAGTCTTCAGGAATGATTAAAAGTGTGTGTACCCGAAAGGAATAGGGGGGCAATACAAGCAGTTTTGGTAAACTGGATGAGCTAACAGAATGGTTGGCATGGTTTTGCTTCAGATATTGCTTCACTAAAGGCAAATATTTACAACTTACATGTTTATATTTTTTTGCAGTTAAAGGTGCTCCTCGAAACTTAAGGATAACAGATGAGACTACTGATAGCTTTGTAGTTGGCTGGACCCCAGCTCCAGGAAATGTCCTACGGTACAGGCTTGTTTATAGACCACTTACTGGAGGAGAAAGGAGACAAGTGACTGTCTCAGCAAATGATAGATCAACTACTCTGCAGAATTTGATCCAAGATACCAGATATGAAGTGTCTGTTGTTCCTGAGTATCAGTCTGGGCCTGGGAATTCCTTGAATGGATATGCAAAAACTGATGAAGGTACATGATCAATACTGTGAATATAATAAGCATGAGAAAAGCTCACTGCATGTTGACATATTCATACTGAAATATAATAAATAGAATAAACTATATAGTCCACATGTATTATCCTAGATGAACAGAAAGCTATAACATTGCCCAAGCTTAGATGAAAGATAACCTAAGACAATAGAATTTATCAGAATTGCAATATTTCATTTTAAAATACAGTATCTTGAACCTGATATGACAAAGTAACTTGTATGTTTAATTAATTGTCCCCATGAGTCTTCATATTGTCTATGATATAAATTATATACCTTCTATACCTTTTGAGCAAATTAAGACCCTGTTTACACTTTGTGCTGAATGTTTAGTAAAGAATTAAAGAAACATTTAATTTTTTCAAGTTATCACTGTAGATTTAACGTATGTGAAAATGCATGATCCTTTAACATGTATCATGACTTTCTAAGCCAAGTCCAGAGAGTACAGACAGTGTGACTGCCCTAATCATTGTTGAAGTTTCACTGACCAATGAAAGTTATCATCAAAAAGATCTCTCTCATTTCTTTCACATTTCATTTGTAATCTTTGACTTGATTCTGAAGACAGTGATTTCAACGTGGATCTTTGTTGAATCTGAGCATATGTAGAGGTGGTAGTATGTATAAGTGCTCCAGGACTGAGCCTGCTTTAATGGGGAAAAAAAAGAAGTAGATTTTATTAGACATGTTTGCGTAAGGAGGGTGGGGATGGGATTGTACAATCCTGATTACAGTAAAAGTACACTGTAGCAGTGTTGGTGCAGTCTATTGAGGAATTATTTTTTAGCATAAAATCCTATATAGTGGTAACCTAAAAGATAAACCAAGAAATTAAGCTTGCTCCAACTTGTTTTCAATATCTTTTAATGTGTAGTCCGAGGATATCCAAGGAATTTGAGAGTTTCTGATGCTACAACATCAACAATGAAGCTGTCTTGGAGTGCTGCTCCTGGCAAAGTGCAGCAGTACTTTATAACGTACACCCCAGTTGCAGGAGGGGAAACTAAGGAAGTGACTGTGAAAGGTGACACTACCTCTAAAGTGCTGAAAGGCTTGGACCAAGCCACTAGGTATGCACTGACTGTGTCTGCCTTGTATGCCTCTGGAGCAGGAGATGCCCTTTCTGGAGAGGGAGAAACACTTGAAGGTAATTATTTATTGTTTCTGTTATTATTTATTCGTTATCTGATTGGTGTTTATGGTGTCTTAAAGTGTCTTCCCGAGTTTTCTGTAGAAGTAAATATCTAAATGAAAAATAGACATAAAGACACTCCTACTTTACATGGATTTTCCAAACCTACTGTCCTCAAATTAAAAAAAAAAGTGGATCAAATCACTGATTGTGGAGGGGACTCTGTGTGTCTTGAAAAAGTTATTGCTAAAAGAACCAACCAAAACTGACTGTACTTCCACACCAGCCTCCATTAAATATTTTGTATTATAACTATAATCTTCCAAGCAATTTTAGTGCCATATTGTTCTTAATGTAACAGGGTTCATTAATGGGGTTAAAGTATCTCATCCATTTGAAAATTTGCAACATTTCTTCAGTACTGATATTGAAAGATATTCAGGGACTATTTTTGCATCAGAGAAACAACATGTAGTCTTAGGCATACAGCGTCAAATCCTGCTTCTAACAAAGAACCTGGAGCTGAGCATAAACAGAATGCTGGCAAAAACATAAGTCAGACTCAGAGGTTTTCTTATAAGGAGGGAAGGCTGCTATTTCTCTGACATTGAGCAGAGAATTTCCCAGACTCACTCTCTGTGAGCATTCTCAATGTCATCTGTGGATTGTCAGAGGATAGGGAAAGCTGCTTCGTAGGCCTTGAAAGGAAGTGTGACTCTGCTGTTTGCTGGCCAAGGATGCACTGCTGAAATCTGGCACTGCAGCTGTGTAGGCATCACTCTTGAAAACATTTTATGGATTAAATATGAGGAATTAAGGCTTGTCCATTGATGCTAATCAAGTTACAATGGGAGTATACTTGATTCTCAGTTTCTCCATCAGTTTAACTTTTTGTTTATCACATAGGTTAGGAAACAATTCAGGAAACCTATTTTAAATAGGAAAATTTAACATAAACAATTTAAAAAAAACAGTTTTAATTATTCAGCAATGTGCTGAATTCTTCCTACTAAAATTTAGGCACTTGAACACTGCTGTTTGTGGCATGGACCCTCTAGGATTCTTCTATGATTTATGAAGAAAGGCAAATAATAAAGTAGGCAAACTGTCCCTCTGAGATCTCATTTTTCCTAAAAGAGCATTTCTCTGTCCACTGACTATACAAGGAGAAAGTGCGAGCTCTAGATAACTGTCTGCCTGTCCCCCTCCCTGAGACCTGATTACTCTGATGGATACTGTTGCCAGAGAATCAGGCACCTTGCAATTCATGCTGAAGATTTCCCAACTCCCTTGCTTTCACTACCCACGCAAGTTCCAAAAGGCTCGTTTTCTAGGAGAAAAGAGCCTGTCTCCTGCCCAGAACATTCCTGAGATACAAGTAAATGAGATGAGGTATCAATATTCTGCCCATACCTTCCAGAAAAGCCAGAGATGGTCAGGACGTAATAAACTTGCCTGTTGGTGGTGGTGCTGCCACTTCCTAGGTCTATCATTTTTTGGAGGGAAGAGGTAGGGTGAAAATGTAGATTTTGTGCTATTTGTGGAAAAGTTTGATTTCACCTCCATACCCCAGCAGATTCACCATACTTCAGAATATATTGGACAAGTCTCCGTTATTCTTTCCACGGAGCATGAGCCACTGTCTATCTAGGAATGCAAAGTTCACCCTCAGAACAAAAACAGACTGCATCCCAATCAGACATAGGAAGCTGACAGCTCAGCTTTCTCCTCTGTGCTATCAGTGTATAGAGGAATGTCTCAGTCTTCCTTTGGAAATCTTGAGATGCCTCTGTGTCACTGTTAAACAGGCTGAATCATTCACTTCCTTAGGGACATACCTCAAATTTTAGTAGAGGGCTGACCAAGTTAGCTGTTTACATTTGGTGGAAATATTTTCATTGAGTATATTTGCAGTAAACTTAGGAGAGCTCCTTTATTAACATGGGGTTGTAGAGATTTCAAGTGTGTTTCAAATTCATAAAGTAAGCTTAGCTTTTTATCCTATCATAAATCTTGAACAAAAGAAAAGTCTTTTAGGGCACTGCCTAGAGCTTGAGTTAAAACACATCCTAGAGAGAGCAGTGAATGAAATACAGTAGAATCCGAAAGACAAAATAATCAGAAAAACAGAATTCAGTCTCAGGTACAGACTATCTTGTCCTTTCAGTGCTCCCTGCCCTGTGTTCCCCTTGAGGGCTCTGATTCTTATTTGGACTTTCTACGTTGCTAAATTGTTTAGAAGAAGAAAAACATTCTCAACATTGCTTAAAGAACCAAATAATTAAAAAGAATATTTGCCTCTATCTTAGAAAAGGGCTTATGCATAACCAGATGAAGTTTAAAATGAGTGTTGGATTTAAGAGGTCCCAGAAGTATTTCTGTAAGAAATTTTGCTCGAAGGAACTGAATTAAAGCATTGCATTAAAAATCCAGTGACAGATTTTGTCTTGGGATAAATATGAATAAAGGAGCATCCTATGACTCTACTGAATGACTTTTTCAGTTCTTCAGCTGCGAGGAAAACAAATTAAAAATTACTTACCATTTTGACATGTATAGCTTTATGACTCAAGTGTAAATTTTTTGAAGTTTCAGCTGGATTTGAAAATCCTATCAGAGTGCTCTTCAGAAAACATTACTCTTCATATTAAAACTGTCTCTTAAATTTTCTTGGTTAGATAAAATGTTAGTAGGAGCATTGTAGGGATGTCAGTCCTTACTGGGTGATCAAAGGGAAATAACAGAACGCAAATTCCTTTTTGCATGAGAGCAAAGACCTAATTAATGATATTTCCTAATAGTATATCTACCATGTATTTCAGTAATCAGCGTATCTGCAGTTTCATGGGGCAATAAAAGTACTTGAATTAGACCTGGACTCTTTGAACATAGTCGTAGATATTTGAAAATATCTCTGACTAACAGTATGAAAGGCTTTCAGAATATTTGTTGCAGTATAAAATTTCACTGTATGGCCCTGTCTTACCACAGTGAAAGATAAAATAACAAAACCTTTAAAGAAACCCAGACAATTATGAATAAAAAGGTTGCAATTTTGAAGCTGAAAGGTAACATTCAAATTTCAAAGCTCAGTGTAGAAGTTTACATGAAAAGAGATGTCATTCTGGCTGTGAAGCTAAAATAAATATGGTTGGACCAGGATGAAAAGTTACACAGGTCAGTGAAGTGAATACTTGACTAATGAGTAGCTGAAATAACTTGTCTGACAGAGGCTGGAAATAGTACAGGTCTTAACTTCTGGAGAAATAAACTTATCAACAGTAATGACAAAAAAGCTGCGAAAGGAAGCATAAAAAGTGTTTAGTATTTCAGTTAGTTTTTCCATGAGCCATGGTGTCTGAGAAACAAAATAATGTGGTGTGTGTTTTTCATTGCCAACAACCCAGAAAGACTGAGCACTTAAGTATTTTCCTGTATCAGGAATCCCTGTGGGGCTTACTTGATGTCTTCACCATATGAATTCTCACCAAACCTATTCAGTCAGTGGTGCCATAGTTGCTCATCATACCAGGAGCTAGGCTTGAGATTGCCTTTCAAACTGGGATGGTTGCTAGTTCATGGAATTGATATGTAGGCTAAAAGGAATCATTCTGGGTGTAGAGAGCATTTTAGCACTAATAGGAAAGTGAGAAAAGAGGAGCTGGATACGGTACCTTCTCCAACTGTCTTATAGTCTAGTGGCAGGAAATGAAGAATCCAAACTCTCAGATGTTTATGGAATTTTACTGAATCACTAAATGATATCCTGTGATTAAGGATGTAGGCAAACATTCTTCCTGCTTTCAGTAATGATTTATTTTGTTCTGCATGTAGTAGTAGAACTCACATGGGCAGTTACTCTCAGACAAGAGTATCCTTCAGCAGAGAGCAAAACAAAAATTTTTAGACTGGTCTAACCTGATCTGCATGGACATGTCTGCCTAGGCATTCACTGGCGGCCCTTCAGTTATATTTGTTATCTCCAAAATATTTTGGAGCAGTTACAGTTTGCCTCCTCTTCCTCTGCTTTGCTTTGTATGGTAGTTTTGCAGTGGTTTGAAGTGGCTTGTTTGTTTTAGGATTCACAGGAAAATCAATCAATAGAAACCCAGAAATCTTTCTGTGTACTTGGTATCATTTGCCATCTGGGTAATCTCAGTTTCTCCTTGTATTTTTCTTTTTGGTAAGCATATGCTTGCCCCTATTGCTTCTCTGCATAAAACAGAGACGGTAAATATTCCCCCAAGTAACTGTAGATAATCTCTTTTATAAACTGTTTGCATAGCTCTCTGGTCCAGCCTGAAGATAAACACATGCCAGAGGATCAGCATTTTACGAACTGTTCACAGACAACACAGTGTAGAGAGTTTAGCAAATGAGTAATCAGAAAATGACTCATTTTGGAGAGTGCTGTTCCATTACCAGGTAATTGTTATTCAAAGAGAATGGATTTATTTCTCTCTTTTTTAATTTTTTTATTCTTTTTATGTTTTTGGAGCAGGAAAAGGGAAACAACGTATTTGCCCATTCTTTGAAGGAGTGTACTTTCTTCTTCACTAATCCAGATTGTAGGAAACTTGTTCTTATTTTTTATATGACCTCTTTCAGTCACTGGCTGATTTTGTCTACAGTTATGAAGTACTATCCAGAGGAGAAAATTCTGGAGCTTTATATTGCATACTGCTTTAAACATAACTGCATGTGTAAAATATGTGCTGTAGTAAACTCTCCACTTTTATTCTCTCACTTTCAAAAGTGCGTGGTGATCCATCACTGGGCAACTTTGGTTGGAGCACTTCTATAAAGGTGCCATGGAAAAATTTTCCTCAGACATACTTTTTTGGCTATGAATCCCTTCAACTCACACAAGGTTGTTGAAACTGCTAAAGTAAATAAAATCAGTGAAGGCTACCATTTGCCTTGGGGTGGAACATGGCTTGTGACAGCTGGGGGAACTAAATAAATTTGCACTGATGGTTATATTTGATGTAATATCTGCAATACAGATTGAAGAATAAGCAAGAAACACTGTGGAATGTCTTAAGGAAAAGTCTTTCTCTTATCTCCAAACACTCCAAACAAACCATTTGGCTTTCAGTATTTCTTGGGGTCATGTGATCTTTACTCAGGTCTTCATACACCAGAAATAAAATACAATGAGAAACATGGTGAGGGCAGTGAGTCTAAATGCAGCAGACAGCGAGCAGTTTGTGAGAGCTACTGTTTTTCTAATCTGTTTTTTAATAAGAGAAGTGGTTTTAAGTCTGGCAAGAATTTGATTTTCTGCCCAAGTGCATGCAGTCAGATGAAAAGAACGTACTGTACATTAGCTGCTAAACAGATTAACTTCCATAATTTGCAGTTGTTTTAAAGAGTAACAAATTCATTGCTAGATTAAGCAATCTATACAGAAATGCTTAATCCTAATAAATGTCTGAAAATCTTGAAACTGAAGATCTGGTTTATGTGTCCTTTTCCTGGCAGCTATATGGTTTTCAGAAAAGTTTTAAGAATATTTGAGTAACTGACTGTAATCAGGGAGTCATTACACTTTTAAATTCGGATTTCAGAGACATTTAGAAAAAAGGCTGATTCCTTTTTTTCAGAAAAAGTGGCTCAAAGTTCTTTGGGCGTATGTGAGGTTGCTGGTCTCCATTAGCAGAGGTGTCAGTTTTGTTTCACATCTTATTGCTTTTTAGAATAAGCAAAAAGAGGCGTATTGTATATTTAGAAGATAAATTTGAGGGATAATTATGTCATTGTGTCTTCCTCTTCAGAAAGAGAATCTTTGTTTTGGTGATATAGGGCCCAAACCTTCCATCCTGTTTGAGGAATAGCTATTTCTGTTCTGAGAATTAGGCTGAACTAAAGCTATATATGAAAAAAATGTTGTCCTGACTGGGCCATTTTCAGTTTGAGGTGATTTGCTGTTGTATGTGTTTCTTATAGTTTAGGTTTGGGGATTTTGGAGGTGGGCTCTTTTTTGGTCAGAAAATGGATAGCCGTTCTTTGGTAAATAAATGATTCCTTTTTGCTGTTTCTGTAGTAACATATGAATACTTTAGAAATGAATGACCTCCTACAGGCAGAATAGTACAAATTCAAGTGACATTTCCTTACAATGAGGTTTTTAGCATATCACAGGGGCTTTACGTAACAATCAGACTGCGTAGTGCTGCTTCCATCCTGACAGAAACAAGGACTCAGTGTCCTCAGGAGATTTGATGCTGTATCATGCGTTTTAAAGATTATACAGTCCAAGATTCTTGAGTGTGACATTTGAAACTGGCTTGATAATCTGTGGAATATCATCTTAGTTTTGTCTAGGAAATGAAATGTCTATCAGGAAAAAAGCCCAACGAGGAAGATTGAGTGAATAATAAGATATTTCTACACAGTGCTAGTTGAATAACTTTTGGAAAAGACAAAATATTAAAGGGATTGAATGTGAACATCTGTGGGTATTAACCTAGATCAGGTACCCAGGAGTAGTCTGGCAAAGTTCCTCTGTTTTGGGTTAGAACTCTCCTAGGCATCTTCTTGCCTTTCTGCAGAAGAGAAGAAATCAGCTCTAATGAGGTCATGTGAAGATGCCTCTGTGAGTAAGTCTTTGGCTATTCCCTGCACCATGCCCACATCTCCTCTCTACTTTCCTGAGGGCTGGTTGCTAACCACTTTATGTCTTGGAGGGAGGGATACCATCCAAGGGACTACTTCCTCCAGTGCTGAGGAGAGTTTGACCATTAGAGTAATGCTGAAGTGATCCAGCTGTCATCTCATCTGATGCATGCACTTGGATCCTTGGCTGTGGCAAGTTAAGCTGCTGACAATGGGATACTCCTGACTTTTTTTGCCCATAAACAAGGGCAAAACAGTAAACAGTAAACAAGGCAGGACTCATTTTGGTCTATGCCTCTGCAACTGAAGGCTTATTTAGTTGATTCTGACATTTTAGGATGCCAGCTTACAGAAATCATAAGCTTAACTTAAATGAAACAAAATTTACCACTGACGATTGATTTTGAAACCTGGTTTTAAAAACAAATACAGAAAGCTGTTTAAACTTTGGGCCCAAATTGCACATAAAAATCCCACTGAGATCAGCTGGAGTTGTGTAAATGTCTCTGAGGGGAAAGGCCATTTGAATAAGGACATTTGAATTTTATGAATGTCAACATTTTAATTTTAGCTGATTCAGTCTTGTGTTCAACAACAAGAGTGATTGCTGGAGAGCTATGGGAAATATGCCAAGTGGACAGAGGGAAACTGTTTTAATATCACTGTGTCTCTGGCACACTACAGTGGAAAAACTTAATATTGAAAATGGACTTTTCAGAAGTCCAGAACAGGGTATAAAAGCACCTGACTGAAAGTTACCAAGTGAATTTTTGAGAGTGTGTCTGCTCTAAGCGATGGTAGAGATGTACAGGGGACTGTAGGCAGAATAAAGTCCTTTGAGCTAAAAACTGCCAAAGTGAATCTGGCAGCCTGAAGCTGGTGACTGGCTTGCTCTCTCAGGCAAGGGTTTTGACCTGTCCATGCAAGCACTTTGCTTTCCTGTGTACATATTCACCACTGCTTACAGCTGTGCTTACACCAACTGGCTTGGTGGTCCAGAGCACCATGGGACCTCATGCCTATTAGGGAATAATATAAAAAATCAACTCCATCCTTGCTTGCTGATGTCTTGGGGGCTGTATGAAGTGATGGATGTACATTAACTTCCATTTCAACTCAAGAAAAAGCAGGAGTCTTTTGATAGTCAGCCAACACTTTTCTTTCTTACAGTGTGCATTGTCTCCTCATGATCCTTATCCATCCTATTTAAACAAGCAGGCAATAAGTGGATGTTCAACAAGCATTTCTGAACATTTTTCTTGACCAAAGGAGAAAAAAAAAGAGTGTTCAGGTGTTATAGTTGTAGATTTTTGTGTGTACATGAAGCATAAGCAAGCTACCCAGGTACTTTTTTTTGAATCCAAGGGAACAATATGCCATAGGACTGTATGACAAACGTTGTATGCTTGTTAGTGACCACACTATACCAGTGTTATTGGAGAGCATAAATGTGTTTCTTGACTCTGAGTGTAGCAGCTTTGATAATATTTTATGGAATCCTAATAGTTTAAGACTTACAGTTGGGCTGCATCTTAAACATAGCTTTTCCCCTAATAATAAGTTTAAAAATCCCACTTGTGGGAGATCAAGTGAAGCAGAAAAAAGCTGTGAGTGAACTTCCACCTCACACGTGAGGTGCAAATCAAGTTAGCGTGTTATGTTAAAGAAATGTTCTCAGTTGCTGTGTAACATATAAAAAGTCTAATTTCCCTTAGTAGGTAAGTTGTCTTGTCAGCAGTTTCCAACTATTTGAAGTAAAAATTTTCCATTTAGTTCTAGTGGTTTGGTAGAAATCCCAGTTCCTTTTCCCTCTTCTACCTTGCCTTATAAAAAAAGACATTTTGTTCCAAAGAATATTTCTTTCAGAAACAACATATTACAGTAACTGCTGTTCATTATAGTCCATTCCAAACAAATTATTTTCCTCTGTTATTTAATGACCTCAATAATGACTTAATCAATAAGGGTTTTAAATAAGAAGTTATTTTTGCAGTATTTCCAACATATATCATGAGCTGCAGTATCCAAGAGTAGACTTGCAAAAAATTGTGCTGTGGTAGCAGATACTTGAATACTGAAATCATGTTGTGGCAGAGCCATGTTTTAAAGTAGCCAAAATAAAGTGACTTGTATATTTATATTACATTAAAATATGGAAAGAAAGGTTTTTATTGTGAGACATCTGTGCATTCTATCAAGTTAGGTTTTCCATATTTTTTCCATTTGGATTGCCTTAATATTTTTTTTTTTATTGTATGAAAAAGCCAAGATTTGAGAGTAGGAGCTTAAGAGCAGACAGAAAAATTGGTGTAATTTACTTTTGAAGGCAAATCTTTTTTTCAGGCTTCCAGGAAAATTGTTATTTGGAGTTAAGATTCTGCCCTGGCTTTCATTTAATGCAGTCACTGAATTTGGTGAGACTTCATGAAGCATGAGCTGAATTGGACCTTCTCACTATAACTTTTTCAGTGTATGCAATCACTATTGTAAAATGATGAGTGAAATTTACCAAACCCTCTGTATCTGAACCTTTTCTGAAGAGAAGATGCCATAAGTTGGGGTAATTTATATTGTGAGGCTAAAAATCGGTTTGAAGGGTACACTTGTAAGAACTGATGCAGAGTTAGGATGGAAATAGAGCTGTCTTCAGTATCCTAAGACTGAATTAAAATCAGAATCCATACCCCCAAAGCATTTTCTGTTAGCTATATTTGAGAGTCATCTTTGTGATCATTGTGGTACCCCCTAATTCTGTGTTCTCTGTAGCTGGTGAATCGTTGATAGGTTGATGTTAATTTATATTCATCATTAAGCCAAGTGGGATTAGATGGCTCACTTTTAATGGATTAGCACTGTGTGAGATGTTTCTAATACAAAATATTATAAAGATAATCTTGTCTGCTCCAGTGAGATTGTGTTTGGAAATGTTGCAGATTGAGGTGAAAGTAAAAGAAAAAGGAATATGAAAACTCAGTATATGACTTTGAGTAATTTTTTTCTCAGCCTGAAACTGCCTCAGGCTTCTGAATGTAGTGAGGTCTGTTCTTCCAATGAAACTAAGGATTGGAAATTGGATAAGTATTGAATTCCTCTGTGTTTGAAGAATTTTGATTCTGGTCCTGTGGCTGCTATGGATTAGTATAGGGATATATTTTTATCTGTGAGGGTAAAACTTAACTGTGATGCCGAGAGGCCACCCCAAGTGTTTAAGTTCTCTTGCTAAGCAAGAGTCTCTCAGGAATGTTCTGTACAGTGAGAAATCCCACAGAGAATACCCACCAAAGAACTGAGTGCTTCTTTGTCTGTGTGGATCTGGTTTCATAGAGCCCTTTTGCAGATTTTGCTACAGTGAGGCTGTTGCACTAAATCCACCAGTCAATGCTCCTTTCCTGCCATCAAAAGCAAGCCATTGCAACAGGAAAATTGAACATATGTTATAAATGTACATTAAACATTAAACAGAGGCACTGCTTTCACTGCACCACTTTAGACCAATGAGCTTCACTTTTAAGCAGAGGAATTGCTCTGATGTGTAAGGTGAGACTCACGTATCCGGCTGACAACTGCATTTCACAGGCTAAGGAGCTGCTTCCTTTGCTCCAAGCTGGCTGAAACAAACTACAGGGAGGAAAGAGGTACAGGTCTTATGAATGGAAAGATGGGGGAGTGTTTTCTACAATAAGTGTGGGATGATATAAACACACTGCAAATTAGTTGTGAACATAAAATGAAATAGCTGATCTGGGAAGTGGGACTCTGGAAGATACATGTACTAATAAATAATAAAGTTGTCAGAGAAAGGAATCTGACTGCCTAGAGGCCTGGGCACTCACCAACCATATGAAGTTCAATAAGGGAAAATGCTGGATTCTGCACTGGGGTAGGGAAACCCTGGATGTAGGTACAGAGTAGGGAATGAGATGCTGGATAGCAGTGCCATGGAAAGGGACTCACTGAGGGTCCTGGCTGATGGGAAGTTGAATATTAGAAGGAAGACAGGGGCAGACACTGATCTCTTCTCTGTGGTGACCAGTGACAGGACCAAGGGAATTTCCTGAAGTTGTGGCAGGGGAAGTTTAGGTTAGATATCAGGAGAAGGTTCATCACTCAGAGGGTGGTTGGGCACTGGACCAGGTTCCCCAAGGCAGTGGTCACAGCCCCAGCCTGAGAGAATTTGAGAAGTGGACAATTCTCTCAGGCATATAGTGTGGCTCCTGGGGATGGTGCTGTGCAGGGCTGGGAATGGGACTTGGGTCCCTTCCAACTCAGCAGATTCTGTGATTCTGTGAAAAGTCTCCATTATTTAACCCCAGAAAAAAATTTGCGCACATAACGATGAAGATGAATGAATGAAAAAAAATTTTTTTTTGAGAGTTAAAACTTACCTAAGTGAGCTGCACCACATTTAAGCACTGGCTTGATTCCAAGACTTTAAATACTGTCATTTTTATTTTGCATATTCTAAAGCATGACTACTAAGTATCTTACATGGTAAGGATAGGATCATTCATAGGCTAAAGTTAACTTTAAGCATTTTGTTGAAACCCTTACCTATTTTCTCTTGGGACTACCATCAGATGTTGTTGAAAATAATACTGATGGGAAAAGTTTGGTTTAGCTCTTAAGATCATTTGACTTTTGCATTTGTACTTTGCTAACTTTTGCTATTTGTATTCAAGAGACAATTTTCTGTTTTCTTTCTTGTAGAACGTGGTTCACCACGTAATTTGGTTACCACAGACATAACTGACACTACAGTTGGGTTATCATGGACACCAGCTCCAGGAACAGTTAACCATTACAGGATAGTATGGAAATCACTTTATGATGATACCATGGGAGAGAAGAGAGTCCCTGGGAATACAGTGGATGCTGTGGTAGAAGGCTTGGAACCAGAGACTAAATACAGGTTTTCAGTATTTGCAGCCTACAGCAGTGGAGAAGGAGACCCAGTAGAAGGAGAGGCTTTTACTGATGGTAAGTGTAGTACATTTCCACCATATGTAATGTTTTGGTTTTGATGAAATTATGATTTTATAAAGAAAATGGCTCTTATTTTTTCCTTTTTTTTTTTGTCATGAAAAATTTCCCCAAACCAAAATGCTACCTCAGCCAGCTCTGGCATTTTGTTGGGCCATTAAAAAAAAACCAAAACCTCTTCTATAGATTTGGGTTCAGCAAAAATTACTTCCAAGTTAAGATATGATTTTTGTCTGCATATTAATCTGAAGTCAGCCTTTCATAGGTTTGATGTGACTACTGAAAATCAAGTGGAGGAAATATGGATAGAGCAAGCAAGAAAGATGGGTTAAATTCCCACAGGACTAATGAGTTTCCTTTCCAAGCTCTTGCCCTTCCAATTTTCACAGTCCTCAAACTGAGGCTCACTGCGTGATTTTCATGTTTGTTATTTACCTTTCTGGAGCTCTTATTTTTCTTATTTGCCAAGCATTATGTTGTATTTACCAAAGCAGGTCAAGCTTTTCCTGCAGTGTAGGCAAAGTGAAAAAATACAGAGACCAAGGATGGCTTGCTGCTTCATAGCAAGAACTGGCAAGTAAAGGAGCCAGAATGAATGAAGGGATGCCCTGGATCTGGCTTGACATTTCTGTTGTTTGCCTAAAGGGGCCATGCAAAGACAAAGCCTGAGGGAGAGCTCTGGGGAAGCATCATGTGTGTTTACATGTTCCTGTACTCTGTCCTAAGCATCTGTTTTGACTACTGTTGGAGACAGACTGCTGAACTACTTTAACCTTTGTCCTTGACCCAGTGCAGTTGTTCTTAAGGTTTTGCAAGAGTAGTGACTGCTGCTGTTAGTAAGAGCTGCCTCCCCAGAGTCAAAGCAGACTGCTGTCCCATGGTTTCATTCTTTGTTCAAGCACAGCAGCACTGGCTGTCCTGGCTTTTCCAGGTTAACCAAGCAGCTTCCATATCAATTGTGTAACTCTGTGTGCTGTCTGAGGGAACTTGCTATCAGGCCTATCAATAGCCCCAGACCTGGGGCTAATAGCCTGAGACTAATATTGTATCTTTCTGGTATATACACAATTAGAAATTGTCAGTTCCTAGGAGCTACAAAGCCTAACTTACTGTGTGATGAAATACTGACCGATCTCACCATGCCAAGAAGGCTCAGCTTTGCCAAAACCTAGATGGCTTATTTTGGCTGACAGCCAGCACTGCATACCTGTCAGTTCACTTGGGATTATTTATACCATTTGTACAGTCTGGAAAATATCTCTTAGAAGCTGAATGCTGCAATTTGTCGAGAAAATGCTTTATTAGTTCATGGGCTTATTTCAGCACATATGCTATGCTGTGATGAGTGATTTTCCAAGTGTTTGGAAAGTCACTCACCTCTATTTGTAGGATCATTTGTATGGGGTTCAAAAGGCAGCTATTTAGACATTCGCCAGTACCTTATCAGACCTGCAAAGTGAAAACTTAGAAAATCTGAACTCTATAGGATGTTGTGTTCATGAAAATCAATGACTTTATAATTTACCGCATTCATTTGAGAGTGCTGAATCCATTATTTAAGGGATTACTGAATAGCATGACTAAATAAGACTCCCAATTATGCTGTGTCATCATGTGATTAATACTTCCCCCTCTTTTGTCCCCTTTTTTGTCTCAGTAATGAATAGCATACTTCTTTTTTGTTTGGCCCATTGCAATTAAAAAATAATTTACAATGGCCTGTGAGAGTGACCTGTGCCTTCCCCACAATCAAATATCGCAATTTTAAAAAGGGCGATTTAATTTTTTTAATGCAGCAGAACTAATTTTGTAGCCATGCATTTGAATATATCTGTGTATGATAAAGTAAAAATTTATCCATATTTTTACACTGAAAAGTGTCACCAAATGCCAGGACCGTGACAGTAGACAACGAGACAGAAAATACAATGAGAGTCACATGGCAGCCTGCGCCTGGGAAAGTCCTGTCTTACCGTGTGAACTACCGACCACGCAGCGGAGGGAGACAAATGTTTGGGAGAGTAAATGCTCCTGCTACCAGCATAGTGTTAAAGAGACTCAAGCCCCGGACTACATATGACCTAACTGTTGTTCCAATTTATGATTTTGGGCACGGGAAGTCAAGAAAAGGAGAAGGAACAACAGGTACGTAGAGGATTTCATGGTGCAAGTTTTGCGCTTAAAATTAGTGATCATGAAACACAGAACCATGTGGTGGAGTCTGCCAAGATCATGAACTGACAGGCAAATTGGAGAAAATGCTAGAAGTTGAGAAGAGAGTTTGATTTGTTTGAAATTTCATTGTGGCGTAGCCTGAGCACAGCTGTTTGCTGTTTATATTAAAAGGTGTAAATATGGTGTAAAATCTGTTTGAAAAATACCAGAACTGTTTTGAGATGCTGTCATCAGAAGTTCAAACAAGGTGTTTTGTGAGGAAGACAGACTACTTAATCGAGTGTTGTCAGCCATTTCATAGTTTGCCTTTTGCTTGTATTGATTAAATAGCTACCCAGCATCCCGTTATTTAAGTTTGTCTTCTTTGGTCACCATATTTTTTTGTGGAAAACCCAAGGTACTAAAATGGGGGAGTAGATGATTTTTAAGGTTCAGCTGTGGAATTCTGACTTTATGGTCTTTCAGACAGGCTGTTTTCTCCCCCAGAAACTGAAACTCTAAAACAAGGCAGTTTTGGGGTAAAAGCAAAACTAATTTTCTACTATTCCATTAATGTAAATGTGATGCTGGTCTTACATTTTGTAAGGAAATATTCTCTAGATGTTCAGATCAACCAGATGTAGTGTCAGTTTTCTGCTTCAATAAATGGAAAGTTATTACCAAAAAAGAACATTTTTCAAGATGTTTCTGCCTGTGTGACACTGGTGCCATTCACTGAGGTGCTCTGTAAATAGTTCATGCTATCCTCTGTTCTCTGAATATATTGAATAATGACTGGAAGTAAGATGAAGTTATCCTAACAATGGAGATATGAGCACCTCAATTAATAAGAAAGCTTTCTTCTTAACCTAAAATATGTTTGATATAAAGGAGTCCTGAAAACTTGATCAGCTCTTGACCAATACCAAGATTTTAATGCTGAAAATTGTATCAAGATAAATTTTAGATCATTCATCTGCTTTTGATTTTTGAACTCTTCATCTGGATACTGATATGCCTCTGCTTTCAGTCTAAATAACTGTGGTGGTAAACAATCTTTGGAAGCAAGTAGGGCCTGAGTCATCTTTTTAGTTGAAGCTGTCATGATAATTCAGGGAGTATGATGAGAGATGAGACAGAGAATCTGTACTTTTCCTTGTGAGTGGGAGTGTATCTAGAGTTTCTCAGCAGAATTCACAATTTGAGGACATTTATGATCTTTTGGCTATAGTTAGACAATTGCGTAGGCACAGGGACAAGGCAAACTCTTTTTTCCCCTCTGTCCTTCATGCCAAAGCTATAGTGGTAATTTTCTGTTTACTCTACTTCCTGGGTTTTTTTTCCAACTTTGAAATTTCACTGCTGCAGTCTTTTCTACGACTGCACTTTAGAGTTCACACAAGAAAAAGTGGCACAAAAGGCAGAAGCTAGCAGCAGCTTGTTAACCACTCTGTCTGTGAGTACTGGCCTGCAGTGGGCAGCTGTTAGTTTTCTGAGGAAGTTGCATTTGACCTAAAAACCTCAAGCTGCTTGGCTGGCACTCCTCAAAAGAATTGTTTTTTGACACACTGCCACACCTGTGGTTGGTGAAGTTGCTTTAGCTGCCAGGCAATTTATCCCTCAGTGCATTGACTGCAGAGGAAGCCTCAATGATAGACTTAGCCCAGGTACTTATTGGTTAGAGAGCTAAAATTAAGTGACAGGAATCTCACTTTTCATCTCTTAATATTTGTCTTTATGTCTAAAGAAAGGAGCAAAGAGTTTAGGACTGCTACTAATACTTGATTTGCATATATATTTTTACTTAGAAGCATACTTGATTATTTTCCATGTGCAGACCTGATCTAAACTCCTTTGTTTCCCACCCTTTCAGCCTCTCCCTTTAAGCCACCTCGAAATCTGAGAACTTCTGATTCAACTATGTCAAGTTTCCGAGTAACCTGGGAGCCAGCCCCGGGGCGAGTGAAGGGGTACAAAGTAACTTTCCACCCTACTGAAGATGATGGGAGTCTTGGAGAATTAATTGTGGGACCATACGACAGCACAGTGGTATTGGAGGAGCTTAGGTATGGATATTCGTTCATGTTGGTTTTTGTTTTGTTTTGTTTCCCTTAAATAACTTTAGGCTAGGGTTTTATTCAGTCATGATCTGGTATTGAAGTGCCTGGCAAAATCTACTGTAAGTAGGAAAGTAATTTTGTCAATAAGCTACGAAAACCTTGTTATGTCATCTCAGAAAGGTACCTGGCAAGTTTTTTTCTAAGATTTTCCATTTACATCACTTGTGGTGGTCTCACAGGAACTGAAGGAGAAAAATATGTAGGCTGGAGCTGTACTCTGTATTTCCCAAATGAGAAAGATAATGGAATACTGGAGGATATCTGGGTTTTCTAAAGTTTCCTCTCGAAAGTTTCTTGTCTCATGTTTTTCAAAAGATGCTTAGTTTAGTTCTTAATTCCTTTTCTTGGAGGCTTGGATTTTTAAAGCAGACTTCGCACCCTGTCAAAATCTGTTAGGCAAGTATACTAAATATAATTTAAAAAGGATCATTAAGTCAAAGAATCATACAGTCACAGAATGGTTTGGGTTGAAAGCGGCCTTAAAGATCATCTAGTTCCAATCTCATTGACATGGGCACCTTCAACTAGACGAGGTTGCTCAAAGCCCCATCCAATCTGGCCTTGATGTCCTGGAATTGGGCACCCAAAATTTCTCTGGGAAATCTGTTTTAGTGTCACACCACCCTCACAGTTAAGAGCTTCTTCCTAATATCGGATCTAAATCGACTTAAAGTTTAAAGCCATTACTCTTAGTCCTATCACTACATGCGCTTATCACAAGTGCCTCTCCAGCTTCCTTTAGGCTCCCTTTGGTGCTGGAAACCTAAAATAAGGTCTTCCCAGATCCTACTCTTCAGGCTGAACAACTCTCAGCTGTCTTCACTTTTTTCCCTACTCTTTTTTTTATCATCGATATACCATAGAGACTTTACTTGTTGCCCTTGATGTCCCTGGCCTGATTTAATTCAGGGATTTAGCTTTCCTAATCTGATCTCTGACTGCCTGGGCAATTTTTCTTCCCAGAATTAAATAACTTGAATGAGGAAGGCTATAAATTTAAGCTTAGAGTGTAAAAATCAGCTTTTACATTGTTGAAACGCAAATGTCTTGTGGAAGAGCTAGCATTTGGGCTCTGTATTTTAGCACCTTCTTTTCCATGTGGCATTTTTTTCCTGTGAGAATTTAATAAGTGAAATGTTTAGCATTTAACTAGCCAAATTACTTCAGTAAAAGTACACCTCTTTGATTATTTCAGGGCAGGAACTACCTATAAGGTAAATGTTTTCGGGATGTTTGATGGAGGAGAGAGCAACCCTCTGGTTGGACAAGAGATGACCACCCTTTCAGACACTACTACAGAGCCATTTTTATCTAGAGGTAAACATGACTGAAGAAAAGACAGTCTTCTATTTTGGATTTTAAAAAGACCAAAATTTTGCTACATTTCCTTTTTGTTTTTGTAATGCACATAAATACTTGTTCAGAGAATTTATTTTATTCCCTTCCCCAATGACATAAACCCTGGTCTGAAATGACCCCAAAGCATGGCCCCAGGTCATGGTTCTAGTCCTCTGCACCCTTCAGATGATCTTACAAAGATGATAATGCAGGCAACCTGTGTTTTGCTGATTATTCAAAGCCATCTGCATTGCATTTTCAAGCCGTCCACATCTGTGTTAAATCACATAAGGTCAAATTCTTGAACAGAGATCATGGCTCATCTGCAGGGGTGTTCACAGGAGTAGAACAAGGAATTTTAAGCAGATTGTTGGCCCTTTGCTTGTCCTTATATGGTGACTTTTCCTTTTAAGACTAAGACGATATAAGGAACAAAGACCTGGTAGTTGGGAATGTCTTAGAGTTAATGTACATTATTTAAGTTTACATTCAACATACTCATTGTTTAGTTTTTTGGTTTTTTACTATAATGGGATTGACTTTTTCACAAAGGCAATTGCAGAGTGCTCTCCAGTATCTTTTTGGGAGTTTTACACTGTGTAGCTAGTAAACCTTTCCTTCAAGGTTTCTTTGAATGTTATGATATTATCTCCTTTTGGTGTGGTTAATAGCCCTCTGCATATTTATAGTTGTGCTCACCATACTCTCAATTATATCGCCTGAGGAAAATTTCAGGGCTCAGTCCTTCATGGAAAGCATTAAAAAAAAGCAGTTCTGCTTCTGAATAGTCAAGTATACATGAATAAGTAAAACCTTTTCTTCTCTGCCATTTCAATGCTTGCATAACCATAAGTGAGAATTTGGTGAGGAGAAGGAACCTAACTTCAAAGTCCTTTCAGGGTTAAATTTAAAAAAAATAGATTTGTGACAGCTGACTATATTGTTTTTGCTTAGCCCACACTGGACTGTGTAAAAAATACTCATCTTGTATCTAACTTTATTGAAATATTTATTTTTAGAAACTTCTCAATTAATTTATGTCCCCCTCTGTCTAATACTAGAGGGTAAAACTGAGAAAAGAAACCCCTAAAAGAAGCCATCAGTGACACTAGACTAAAGCTTTAATAAGTCTGGCAACAAAAAATTGTGCCAAGAATGGTTTGTTATTTTTCATTAAAGCAGCTCTCATTTCTGTCTTCAGTGTTATACACTTTAAGCTAATTAGTTTTATTAATGCATGGATTTGAGTCATGGTTAATGTGAAAAATGAATTTATATCTTGGACTGTAAATGTAACAGTAAATTATTTATTAATGGGGGAAAAAATCACCCTAGATCTGGCGCATTTACTAGAATTTTCCATGTAGGGGACTATAGTATGTTGGAAGAAATATAAAAGTCAAAATAGATTACCTTTTATATTGTACATAAAGCTAACTTTGGCTTCCATATTAAAGTTATGCATGCAGTTTTTTGAACTAACATGGTTTGACTTAAACCCTATCCCCAACTGATTTTATTGTCCTGACTAAAGATTAGATCTATATTTTCTGTGCAGAAGAGGATCATGCTTTTAACCCCCAGGTACATGGAATAGTTATATTCATGAGTCTACAGTGTTGGATCAATTCTGTGGAACATATATGAAATCAAAATATCTTTCAACTGTGATGAGTGTGGCTGATTTTTCTCAATGGGATTTCTTCCATATAAAGACCAGAAGCTCTGATGGCAGGAAGCCAGAAAATTTGCAGCTGGTAACAAAATCTACAGGAAAAGAGAGAAAGGATTTTGGTTTCTTTTTTTTATTTTTTTTTAATTTTTTTTGCAAATGGCTGTAGATAAAATTATTGTGTCTTTCTGTTTTGTATAAATATTTTGTGATTTTCCATTTGTGATGAGAACAATATGATGCATATTTTCTTTTGTAATTTGTAAAATTGAGATATCTGAAATAACTTCTTACCTTTTTAGAACATTGCAGCTTTATATGAATGTTTGTTCTTGTTCCCTCTGTATCTCTTGACCTGTGTTTATGCTTGTGTGTCTTCTCTGGATTGTGCTCTTTCTTTTTTGTACATGCAAACTTCTATACCACATGTATTACTATGTCTTTTCCCCCTGAAAATTGAGGAATGCTACTTATTTGAAAGTGATTGTAGTATATGCTATTAATCCCACTATTACATAGTTTAAAATTAATCAGTACTTTAGCTGTATGGGGCAGGCTAAAATACCTTAAAATTGTATAATCTGATAGTGCTCACGGCCGTGGTTCATTTAGTAGTCTTGTACACAACTTCTGAAATCAAGTTATCATCCATCTTTAAAGACCAAAACAGACAATGACATGACAATAGAGAACACTGGCCTTGACATTTGCAAAGGCTTATTTTTAAAAGGAAACATACATGAAGAAATTTATACAGCCTTTTGCCATGGAACCACTGACTAGTGTGAATAATGCTCTCAAATAGGTCATACTTGACGGAGTGCCAGTGAATAAAACTAGAGCTATTTTGGAAGCTAACTCATGACATATGTCATCTAAAAGGATGGGGAAAGAAAGCCATCATGCTAAGACTATATTTTTCTGGTTGACACGGCAGGTTTAGAATGCAGAACCAGAGCAGAAGCCGATATTGTGCTGCTGGTGGATGGCTCATGGAGTATCGGGCGGCCGAATTTTAAAACCATCAGGAACTTCATTGCCCGTATTGTTGAAGTTTTTGATATTGGTCCTGACAAAGTACAGATTGGTAAGTTTTCATATGTTGGAGGGAAAATGGAGCATAACTGCAGCAGAGACACATAATAACTGAGTGAATGATGGCTTTTTTCCCAGGTCTTGCACAGTATAGTGGTGATCCCAGGACAGAATGGAATCTCAACGCTTACCGAACCAAACAGTCTTTGTTAGAGGCTGTAGCCAACTTACCCTACAAAGGAGGCAATACTCTAACAGGTATGTCACAGTGCCAGGATTTTACTTAAGCTCCAGTGAAAATGATTCTAGTAGCTGATCGTCATATTGTTCAGTGAACTTAAATGTGTCCACGATGAAAGGGTCTTTGCAGTTCAACTCATTATGATTGGAAGAGAACAGGTCTAGCACAGGCTTATAAACTCAAGATAAATGTGATAGAAGAGATTCTGAGTGATGAAGAGCTTGTGTTGCTGTTGAGTTTATGAGAAGAAGAAATGTCAGGGTTGGGATGAAGCCCCCCAGGAACCAGAAGAAAGGCTAATGGAATTTAGGAGGGTAATGCACTGAGAGCACTGTATAGTATCAGTTGCTGAGAAGTCTAGATGATGGGATGCAACTGGATTCAAAATTCTTCTAGAAGGAAGTAAACTGTGGAGCTGTGTTGTCAGAGTGAAATCACTAGGATGCAATAGTCTCTTTTACCATGACTACTACATGCAAATAGTTTACAGTGATGGTTACTTTCTTTGTGTCATACTAGGAATGGCCTTGGATTTCATCTTAAAAAACAACTTCAAACCAGTTGCTGGGCTAAGGCCCAGAGCTCGCAAAATTGGCGTTCTCATCACTGATGGCAAATCACAAGATGATGTAGCTGCCCCTTCGAGAAGACTTAGAGATGAGGGAGTGGAACTATATGCAATTGGTAAGTGCTATATGAAGGGCTGGCCTGCAGCACCCGGCTCCTGCCCACCTGCTAAACTTACAGGGACGTGGCCACATACATCAGTACATAAAAAGTTAATCAAAGAATGTGTTTAGGGACTGAATTTCTGATAGTATTTTTCTTCTTCTCTTGTAAGGTATTAAAAATGCAGATGAAAATGAATTGAAGCAGATTGCAACGGATCCAGATGACATCCATGCTTACAACGTCGCAGATTTCTCCTTCCTGGCTAACATTGTTGATAATGTAACCACGAATCTGTGTAACAGTGTGAAAGGTCCAGGTACATAACATTTTCAGTCTAGTTCATCCTTTTTTCATTTATATGCTTGCACTGCTATTCATTTTTATTACTTATTGGGAACACTGTGTTAGCTGTGGGCTGTTTTTTTCAGCTGCTGGTGTGAGGAAGTTGTGCAGACCACCTGGACTACCCTGCAGGGGTTCTTCCTTTCCTTCCAACAGTGACTATGTTATAACTAACACAGCTTGACATTGCTGGATGTGCCTTCTTTTACTCCCCAGAATAGTGAGGCATCTTTCTCAGTGTGTCAGCTTTTTATTCATTGTGGCATGTCCTTTGATGATATTCATTCAATAAGGAAAATTTTAGCAGCCCTGCTCTTTTCAAGTGTTAATGTCTGACGGTCCAAAACCAAAGCTGAGCATGAAAAAACAGTAGTCCTGGTCAATGATTCTTCAGTGAAATACTGGTGTTGAAGGTGGAATAAGAATTACAGTGAACTCGTTTAGTCTTGAGTGTGTTTGGATGAGCTATCTCTTCATGCAGCTGTTTTAAGAATTCATGAGGAAAAAGAAATTTAAGCAAC
The DNA here is from genome assembly GCA_025920805.1 of Petroica traversi. Lineage (NCBI taxonomy): Eukaryota > Metazoa > Chordata > Aves > Passeriformes > Petroicidae > Petroica > Petroica traversi. The sequence goes on from JAHLSL010000046.1 coordinate 6,875,643, forward strand.
TACATTAAGTGAGTTTTTTCCCTTCTGGTAAGATAAATTAACATATTTCTAATTTGTTTCCCTCTTGCAGGTGATTTGCCACCTCCTTCAAATTTAGTTATTTCAGAAGTTACACCTCGTTCTTTCAGACTGAGATGGAGCCCACCTCCTGAGAGTGTTGATAGATACAGAGTTGAATATTATCCTACCTCTGGAGGTAGCCCTAAACAGGTTAGTATTGCATGTTCATATTTGACATTGACCAGTATAACCTTGGACTTCCACATCATGGTAATATTCTGAATTTTTGCTGTGTAGGATATAACAGTAAATTAAAAATTCTCCTAAGGTCAAGAATATCATGCTTTGGTAAATGATACACAAAATTAGAAAAAATGGGAGTTTATATATGACTTTGGTTGCTTTAATGTCATGAATCCAGAAGTAAAATATATTTCTTAAAAAGATTTGTCTTCTATTTCTAGTAATTATTTTATTTTCATATTCCACTTTCATATATTAGTTGAAATATATCTGTACCAGAATTTTTCTGACCATACAGGTCAGGTACCCTCTCCTTTTAATGCATTTTCTTCTTCATAGAAAACACGACAATGGGGGATACAGGTTGTAAGAAGTGCTTAGATTAACACTATATGACTCCAAAGTGTTCATTGCATAGGGTCAAACTTATCTTGTGGTTATTAGTTCTCTACACACAGAGTCAGTGGCTGGCAACCCTTGATTCCAGGAAATCTGAATTGCTCATTACTTTCTTTAACCAGACAGAATAGTATTTAGGAGACTGAAGTGTTTAGAAGAGGGTAGTTATGTGCCTCTGTGTACCTAGCTCTGAACTTCCCATCTCTGAAAGTGGCTTTTAATTCTTAACTCATATTTGACTCATGGAGAGTTCCAGATTTAGGCCTTTGATTAAAGTTTGAGCTGTTGTTCCAGTGCACACTGGCTTTACAATTTGAGTACTTCCTGGCATTTCTGTTCTGCAAGGTGTTGCTAATGCCTTGTGGTGTAACCATCTAGCTTATACTGGATTTTGAAATTTTTCCCAAAGAGGCCCTTTTTTTGCCCAGTCCTTTCTTTATGTTCATTAGTAGTATACACATGTAAGCCATGTGAAATCAGAATGCACTCTAAGTGATGCTAAGTAGATCCAGCTCAATTTGAAACAAGTGTCTGTCTGAGATTTCCCTACAGCTCGCTTTGCAAAAGTAATGCTGTATTGGCAGAAAAAATGTATATGAAATTAGGACCAGACTTTTTCATTGATATTCGCAGTTTCACAAGAAATTAATGCTTTTCTTAGAGATAAGATTACAAAGATATTTCTGCAGTTTCACAAGATATTATTGCTTTTCTTAGAGATAAGATTACAAAGATATTTGTCTTACAGTGATTAACATTGCTTCTCTTGTAGTTTTATGTGAGTAGGATGGAAAGAACAACAGTTCTGAAGGATCTACTACCTGAAACAGAATATGTGGTTAACGTGTTTTCTGTGGTAGAAGATGAAAGCAGTGAACCTCTGATCGGCAGGGAAACGACTTGTAAGTTAGAAATGAATCTTGAATAGCATGTTAACAGCCAGTTTGGCACCTGGGGAACTGTCCAGTAGAACTTTCACAGTATGGGTTTTCTTCTTAGCAGAAGAAAAATATTTAATTTGAATTACTAAACTGATGTTACTCTGGTTGTTCAGACCTTGTTGTCTGGATGACTTCAGCAAAGTGAAACTGCTATGTGGTAGAAAATATTCGTCACAGCTTCTTTCTAGGCTCATAAAGCATGACCGTACAAAACTTGAACTAGAAACATGAATTACAAGACAGAGTTTATAAATTCCTGAAATCTGATCATAAACAAATGTGTACTCCTTCATTTTTATGCTAGGTAATTAATTCCTGCTACTACCAGACAGAATTATTTCTAATTAGCAAAAGCCAATTCAACACAATTATGCCACTTCTATGAGTTATAACTTAACTATATTTCTCCTATGAGCTGTCTACCTGATTGATTTCAGGTATACTTATGCTGAATGCAACACAGGGTGACTCTTCTGCCTCTTTAATAATGCTGAATGTTTGCTATTCATTTCACTTCTCTATTTTGTATTAGGCTTATCAAAAACCTTTAAATTAAACCTTTAATTATGAATTACTTTTTGTTATGATTTTATGGATTTTTTCATTTATTTAATCATTTGAGAAATATAGAAAAAAAAGAGAAAGGACAAAAATCCTCTTTGTACTGATCCCAAGCCAGTCATGTTACTTCATATCAGAATTTTCATGTGAGTTAATGTTGCTTTTTAGAAGATTAAAATGTTCCAGTGCAGACTTGTAAGCGTTTTAGCTGTGTATGTAGAAAATCTGTGGCCACATTCAAAATGGAATGACCATTACTTCATTCTAAAACTAAGAATTTAAATACCACTATTGCAGATCATGTCTCATATACCATACCCATAATATGCCCTAATACCCATGTGCAATATTCTCAGTGGTATGACTTGTGATATAAAATATGAAGAAGCTGAAAGAAATAAATGAATATATATTTTTATTCGACAGTGCCAATCTCTTCAGTTAGAAACTTGAATGTTTATGACATTGGATCAACTTACATGCGAGTGAGATGGGAACCTCTCAATGGAGCCACTGGTTATTTGTTAACATATGAACCTGTGAATGCCACAGTACCAGCCACAGAGAAAGAGGTAAGAGAATTCATCTTTGCTAATTGTACTCTACCAAAAATAAATCAAGAAAAATGATTAGACTGTCGTAACAGACAAAAGGCTGGCATGTACTTCTTGAAGAGCAGTGAACTTACTGGGATATTATACACAATGACATCAGTCAGGAAACTGTAAATATACTGTGAATCTCACAAACAAAATTCCTTTGAAGTTAAATCATTGCTTGCTTTTCTGCCATTGCTTTCTGCAGTTTTTAAACATGGCGTGCTATTTTTCATGTGCAGATGCGTGTGGGACCTTCAGTGAATGAGGTGCAGCTGGTAGATCTCATCCCCAACACGGAGTACACTTTAACAGCTTACGTGTTGTTTGGTGATATGACGAGTGACCCGCTCACCACACAGGAAGTGACGCGTATGCACATCTTGATTTTTGCTTTGTTATTGCTTCAGCAACACTAAATTTTAGTTGTATTTCATGCAACGGATTTTATATCATCTGTTTCGTTTAGAAGACCATCTTAATCGTGCTTTATGCATTTTCTATATTCCGAAAACCTCAAAGGCAATTTCAATGAGAAGAGTCCAGCTACTAAAAGGGGAACAAGATAATTTTTTACTTGAATAATGAAGGAAATCTTGAGATCACAGTGTTTTTAAAAGTCTCGATTTTGCTTGTATAATTTAGAAATTTTGTTCCCAAATTCAGACATCCTCTTAAGTATAGAAAATTCTAAAGAAACATGCCATATCAAGAAAATAGATCTAAAAATGGCTTCCTATTTTTTTACATTTCCTATTGGCAGAAGCATGTTTCTGGTTTAGAGGCATGCAGCATGACTACTCTTAAATTTTAAACCATTAACCAGAGATCAAAAGTAGCTATTGTCACCTAAAGTCATGGTCTTAAGCCCTGATACTTCTGGAAGTATTGTGCTTATAAATTACAAATGTGAAACCACCATTGTTTATAGCTATTTTGCTCATTCCTGGGAAAATAAACTTCTGAACTCTCTCATCTAATGCCCAGGGCATTGCAAATCTCAGCAAGTGATTGCCTCCATTCACTGAAAAAGATTTCACTTTCACTGAAAGAAATGAAGAGAATTCACTCCCATCTGTGATAGACCTATACTTCTGCTATGAATAGCATTCACTTACTTCTATCATTATTTTTACAGTGCCTTTGCCTGGACCCAGAGGTTTAACAATTCGGGATGTTACTCACAGTACCATGACTGTCCTTTGGGATCCTGCCCCAGGAAAAGTTCGAAAATACATCCTAAGATACAAAATAGCTGATGATGCTGATGTAAAGGAGGTAAAATTTTTAAAGTAATAGGGAAGAGTTTTATATTGAGAAGCTAGACTACTAAAAGAGTAGTAAAGGTAGCATTATAACCTACCACTGGGAGTAAAGAACATGAGTTCATGGTGGTAACAGTCAGGAAAGCGTAGTGATTTCTTGGAAACTGAATGAGCACAAGACAGATTTCTTTGACTACTCCCTTCTTCCTCCTCCTCCTCCTCCAGAGAGGAAAAATCCCTGACAGGAGAATTTTCATATATTTTAGTATATAGCCATTTCTACTCTCTGCTTAAATATCATATTCCCAAGGTCTAAGAGCTTACAATTAAGAGGGCAGGATAGTGGAATAAAAGTATGCTAGTCCCTTTGCCTACTGACAGAACGTGTGAAAAACTTAATGTAGAATACTTCTTTGTTTTTCAGTGCAGGAATTTCTGCCATTAGACCAAATGCAGGGTAAGAAATAGAGCCATTTACAATCCTTTTAAGTCACTGTTTTTATTCTTAGGTGGAACTTGACAGACTCAAAACCAGCATTACTCTCACTGACCTTTCCTCCCAAACACTGTACAACGTAAGAGTTGTTGCTGTATATGATGAAGGGGAATCCATACCAACACAAGCAGAAGTAGTCACTCGTAAGTTTCCCTAATAATCATTCTTGTGGTTGTTTTTGCCTTATGTTTGATTTTAGAGGTGTTACGTCTTTGAGTTTAGGTGGAGCCCTAATTTAATCTGAGAAATACTTTACTTGCACTTGTAGCATTATTTGCAGTATAATAAACCCCAGGAATCTTAGATGACTTGTGCTTTACTGCAGTGAACACTGACAGCGCAGTCTGCAGAGAGGTGAAGAGCAACTGAAGCAAAATTATTTCTATTTAAAGACTGAAGGAGAAGTGTAGGTGTAGAATTGGTAAGAAAACATGAGGACAGAGGAAAGGTTTAGCAAGTCTATGCAGGAATCTAGGAAAGTGATTAAGAAACTGAGCCATATACTAGAGGATTAGAGGCACAAGATCCTGCCTCTGATCCAAGAGGGTTTTTGCATCAGGCTGCTAAGGCAGCCTTTACTTTTAGAGAATCATAAAGGCAGCCTTTGACCAACCTCAACAAATAGAGGCAAGGAAATGGAGCAGCACAAAGAGCTGATCTCCATACAAGAGATGTGACAGACTTAAAGGAGAAAGCAGCTATCAAGGAAGCTCTCATCCTTGATCCCAAGGCTTAGGATTTAAGAAGATAGTTAACCTAAAAAGCTCCAATAAAAAATAGTATTTTTACCTTTTCACTGCCTCTCCATCTGGTATGACAAAAAAGAAAAGCCCCATGAATATTCTCTCTCATTTTTTCTTCTGAATTTTTCATTTGGTTGTCTGATGTATCTAAAAAAGTTTATGAGATTTCCTGCTTGCCGTTGTGCTAGTCTTTGTTCTATACCTGTGGTTTTGCATGAATGTGTGTGTAAGGAAAGGAGAGGAAAGCTCTGCCAAAGAAATTATTTGTACTTTAATTCTCTGGTTCTACCTATTTACGTATTTCTTCCCAGTGGCTATAATATTTTGCTTCCTTAACCTACAGTTAACCTTTGTGAATTCTTTCAAAATAAGTTGTGACTTATTTGGCTTATAGAAAGAATTTGAAGATTTGCGAGAAACTCATGCAGGAACCTGACCTGTGTCTATGGGAGTTCATATTCACTCCAAATAGCTACAAAATATAACAGTCAGGGCTTCAGTTGTTTTGAGTAGGCATGTGAATTGTGACCTCTGCTGAGGTTTGTAGACCTACGTCTGTTTTATCAGGTCATGACCTAATGATGTGACCTTATGAAGGATGATTTGCTTAGTGTAAGTGGACTGGGTTATACTACAGCATATGATTGCAGTTGTTAGGAGCATGGTAACTGAGAGATGGACCTTCTACATAATCTTCTGAATTATTTGTCTGAGTAATTCCTTTGTTTAACTATATTTATTTTGTAGTTACATTTTGTGGAATACTTTTCCTTTTCTCATAATAGAGCCTGTGCCAGCACCAGTCAATCTCAGAATCACAGATATAACCACTAATAGTTTCAGAGGTACTTGGGATCATGGAGCTCCAGATGTCTCTCTATACAGAATAACATGGGGGCCCTATGGAAGAGGGGAAAAACAGGAGGTAAGAATAGACAGCCACCTTATGCTTTTGTGGGCAGCCTCTCAGAGGGTGTATATTTAAACTCAGAAATGTAATTGATAAATGGTCTATAACTTGGAAATTCAGTGAAAATTTGTAGTACACATAGTTACAGCCATATTCAGTGATGTTACTGAATAAAAAGTTACTCAGTTATATCCCACTCTCTGTTTCTCTGTTTCATGTGTATGTTTTGGTTTTGTTTATGCATATTTTCCTTTTTTTTTTTTTTTAATTTCTTCACAAGACTATCTTAAATGGGGATGAGAATAGTTTGGTCTTTGAAAATTTGAATCCAGACACATTATATGAGGTCTCAGTTACTGCCATCTATCCTGATGAATCAGAAAGTGATGAGCTCATTGGCAGTGAACGAACATGTAAGTAAATAAAGGGATTCTGCATGTTGTTATTCACAGTTATTAAAACAGAAGGCATACACATATAAGAATTCTGAAAATTCTTTCTACTTTTTTCCTAGTACCCTTGGTACCTATCACTACTCAAGGTAAGAATCTGAATTTCCAGGTACCATTTTATTGAGGAAACTCATAGCTCTCTTTTTCTAAACTGTGATGAATGTTGACATTAAAAAGCTGAGATCATTTAATAAATATTATTGCGTATTTGGAAGAATACTAAACACTAGATTGCCACATGTTTATTATTTTACAAACATTGCAGTTTATGTTCTCCTGTCCTTAATACATTCTGCTCTTGATCAGGCATTCATTCAGCCCTAAAAGGATGAATGAAGTGTTTCTCTGCTCTTTGGTGAACTACATATTTATTCATTTCTTTATTGTGCTTCTCAGCCCCAAAGAGTGGCCCACGAAACCTTCAGGTGTACAATGCAACTTCACACAGTTTGACTGTCAAATGGGATGCTGCCAGTGGTCGAGTGCAGAGATACAGGATCATTTACCAGCCTATCAGTGGGGATGGCCCCGAACAGTCGGTAACTAATTTTGAAGTGCTAAAGTTATTCAACCTTAAATGAACTTTCTGCAAAGTAATCCATGCGAATAATTTCTTTTCAAAGCACAACACTGTATATATTAATCACATTTTACATGAAGATTTATATTTGTAGTGAATAACTATATACTCCTACCTTTTTTTTTTTCTTTTTCAAATCCAAGTTAGAATACTTTTAATTGAGCAGCAATAACTTTGGATGCATCCTGTTTTCTCAAGAAACACATCATCATAGACTCATTTATGTTGGAAAAGATCTTTGACTTCATAAACTCCAACTGTTTATCAATGGATAAAACAAAAATAAAGTGTGTTGAGGAATAAGTCAATCACAGATATAGGTGTCACAATAGTCAATAATATGAACTACCATGACTACTTTCATAGTCCAGAGTTTTTCATTGTTTTCATAGTGTGGTTCACGTGCTATCAGAGGATTTTGCAATATTAACAGTTGAGAATGTCTCTCTAGGGACAGAATAACCACACAGAGGTAGCAGTTGCAAAGAGAAATCCATGCAAAACATGTGCTAATGAAGTATTTAAGGTATTTTGGACTCCTTTAATATGAGGAGAGCCTGTAATGCTATGGAGAGACAGTACTCCATGATCAGCCAACTTTCCCTGTGCCGTCAGCAAGAACTGTTTTGACTATTGGCAGCCTACACAACTCAGCCTGGGAATGGCAATTCAGTCAGGCTGTTTATAAGAAGTGTGTGCTACTTGAAAATGCCCTATTCTGTAGTGGGAGGCTGTTGTGGTTACTGTCAAATGAGTCAGAGGAAGAGTCTCAGATGAGAACCACATTCATTTAGCTTGCTCCTGTAATCTGAGATCACACATGATCAGAATTATATCTAGGAATATTTACTTTAGAATCAGTTGGATGTTTACACACCCATTTTAACTCTCATCTGAACAGCATGCATTTGGTAACTGAATTTTAGAGGTAGCTGAAATGTAGTCAAATGCAATTTTAGTGAGAAATCACTAGAGGAATAAGGAACAGCAACAAGTTTAATTAATATCTGCAATTAATTGCTGATAGTGGTATAAAAAGAGAATTATTATCATTCTCTTGAAATCTGTGCAAAGAATATAGTTAATAGACTTAATTGCTTACAGCTGGATAGAGTCAAGCAATGACATGGGAGAAAACACCTCTTTTTGAAGAGAGCACACAGAACTCTCATACTCTGTTTATGGCATTTAATGTCTGTTTGCAAATTACTTACATAATTCCTTGTCTTCTTTTGTTACTCTGATATTTCATTAAACTGTAGATTCTGTGTAGGGAGTAGAACAGTCCCCACCAAAGGTATTTTAAATAGAATTTCTGGAGGGTTTTTATTGCTGTGTCTGGTATTTAATGGCCTCAGCACCAAGAAAAATCACAAGTGATTTGATGACAGATCTGAAAATACTGCACACAGAATTGTAGGGACCATAATGATCATTTAGGTTCGGGTTTTGAAAGGCAATCAGATACTAAAATGTAGAGGCAGCCATGATGGGATGATAAAAGCCTTTGTGCTTTGAAAGGAGCTTTGTACACTTGAGTACAAAAGAACCCCTTTGATTGTAAGTTAAAATAGTCTTCTGCTTTTAGATTAAAATAATGTCCTGCTATGAAATGTGAATTGTAAATGCTTGCTCATTATGAGTTCTTCATCAACAGATGATTTTTAGTGTTATGCTGAACACGTTAGCTGAATAGGCTTTGAAAACCTGCAGATAGTCCTAAAATTACAAAGAGTGATAGGATATATGCAGTTATAATGCAATATAATTTGGGCTGATATAGAACTGGCAGTTGATATATAATTGTGGTCATATGCAAGTTTGGAGGTTTTTAAGAATAGAGGCTTATGTCTAAACTTGCTAAAACCAATATGTACTACATATTGCTACTGTTCAGTGTCAGCTGTTAGTGTCAGACACAAGAGCATAGCAGCATTTGATACAGCACAGATTTTTCAACTCTGCATCAAATGCTCGCATTCTTTACTATAGCAATAAGCACAAAAGAGACAGTATGTGAGGGATTTTAATACTTTCCTTTTTTTTTGCTGCAGACTACTGTAGGGGGACGACAGAACAGCGTGGTGATACAGAAGCTGCAGCCTGACACACCTTATGCTATCACTGTGTCATCAATGTACGCAGACGGCGAGGGGGGACGGATGACAGGACGGGGCAGAACCAGTAAGGAACTTCTTCAGGTCTTCTTATTAGCTGCAAAACAACATTGATGTATTGCTTTTCAGAAGAGCTGAGAAAATTTTCTTGTGGTGAAATTCATCCCATCTGTATTTATTTGTCCTTTGTGGCTTTCAAGTTTCTGAAGTAAGAACACCTGTCAGTCTACCAGCTGTAGAGAAACCCTGGATCATGGCCTTTGACTGGATGCCCAGTTTTTACAGCTGAGAGAAACCCTTATGTTACTCGAGAACTTCTTCCTCATTTTAATTTGTTTCGTTGTTTTATGCCACAATGTAATAAACATGTTAAAGGATCTGAAGGCATTTTACTCTCATATGGATGTGCTTTTAAGCACCTTCAGTTGAGAGGCTGACCTTTACAATGTGCACTTTAAGACTCTATCATTTTATGTAGATGCATTATTTTGATCCTGCTATAGAAATCACTGAATGATTTGCTATCAGAGACTCTCTAGATATAAAAATAATTTCAATATATTTAATTACTTAATTATTTAACTATACATTTATCAATTCAGTTGCATTACTTTAATTATGAGCTTGCAATGCAAAGTCAGACACAGCAATGGGTTTGGTGAGGAATGAAGAAAAAAATCGTAATGAACTTGTCGCATAATTCCAAAAAAAACTCCAGAAATATTTTTTCCTAACTAGATAATTTTTTCTAATTGTTTATGTTGTTGGATAGGGCTGATGTGTTCTGATAAATGAAGACAAATAAGGTTTAGCATGAGCTACTAAGCTTCTTTTTAAAATTTCCTAAGGATACATCAGAGAGGCGTGATCTGACAGCAAAAATGAGAGAATAGAGTTCCACAATTCTGACTTCTTATTGATTTGTTTCAGAACCTCTCACCACTGTGAAGAACTTGCTAGTTTATGATCCAACCACCAGTACTCTGAATGTTCGGTGGGATCATGCAGAAGGAAGTCCTCGCCAGTACAAAGTGTTTTATGGACCTACAGCTGGAGGTGCAGAAGAAATGGTAAATTTTTTGTGTGGATCTCTCTAATCACCTCAGATAAATTACAGATTATGGTGCTGGTGAGAGAAATGCTGCTGAGTGAAGTGTGTCTTTTTTTGCCTATGCATTGACTTTTTTTCTGTTCATAGCCACCCTGGAGAAAGCACAGCACCTCCATGAAAGTTCCTCCCTTATGTATTACAGATGTTTGATCTCATATAGTAGACCATCAGTTATTAGTTCTTAGCATGGGATTTAATACCACACACAATAGTATGTTTCTTTATCCCTGGGGCACTGTGTGTGACTGTAAACCTGATTCAGGGAGTACAAAAGGTTATAAAGTTAGCAGACCTCATTTTTACCCATTTTTACTGCTAAGTTATGTGACTGTAGGCTTCAATGGTAATTGTGGAAGCAGAAAAATCCACATTCTAATCTCCTGAAATTACTTAATTACTAAAGAGCTAAAAGAATCCTGAAAATAGGAAACCCTTGTTGCAGACTGGGAAATATTATTTCCCAGTTGTGTTTCTTTTTCTATGAGTGCAATTTAATGTGCTCATGAAATGAGTCATGAATGAATACCATTGTTTCAATAGCAGCTAAAGTGCTACTGATGACAAATATTCTTAAATGCTGTGGAGTTTTATTTCCTAACATGAGCTGCTCATTACTTCTTGTCATTAGCATGTTGTTGTGTTATGTAATGAGTTGTTTGGGTTTTTTTTACTCAAAAAGGGATATTTTAATGCCTCTGAGCTGTTAAATAGTAGTCATTAAAGAGATTGCTGCAGATTTTGCTCCTTTCATTAGTACAGCAGGATCTGAATCCAAAAGTGGAAAGAGCTATAAGGAATTATATAGAAGTGCATATAACTAATTTGTATTAAGTCTGAGACAGAACCTTCTTGAAAGGCAGTTCTAGAAGATACCACAAACCATGTTATTTTAAGCTTCACCTTTTGTAAAGTTTTTATCACATCCAGTCTGAAAATTAGGGGAGTAAACGAGAAATAAAAGAGCTTAAACTATTTTTTTTTTTGCATGTTTTTGTAATCTTCTTGACCCTTCCTTTTTTTCTAAATTTGTAGACCACAGTACCAGGAAACACAAACTATGTCATCCTGAGGACTCTTGAACCCAACACCCCTTACACTGTAACTGTGGTCCCAGTTTTCCCAGAGGGGGATGGTGGTCGTACCTCTGACACTGCACGCACCTGTAAGTAAAATAGTCCTTTTCAAGAAAATGTTAAGATTTTTTTTACATTAAAAGTTTACCTGCTTGGTTATTTTTGCGGCTTTGTTACTTATTCTGTTTCCTTTTATTTGTTTATTTATTTGTGTGGAGCTTTCAGTCCACTTAACTCAGCCAAGCTCAGCTCCAAAGCTGTTCAGCATACTTAGCATTTACTACACAGAATAGTAAAATTTTAATTGTAGTGCTAATAGAAATATTTGTGAGCAAACAGTGAATATTGGTTTTAATCCATGCTAATGTCCATACCATGTACTTAAAATTTTCCGGGAAGTTTGAGCTACTAATGTCAGTTTGACCTAAAATGTGTAGTTTGTGGTTATTTTTCATACATATCTGATCAACAATAGGATAACAAAGTGTTATGGTTATACTTTCAATTTGCAAAATTGTACGAAGATGTACTTTGCTGATTGGTATGGAAGTTTGGAAAGACTAAACATAGAGATTCTTAGATTTGTAAATTTTGGGCTAATAAATGTAATGTGCTTATCCTGGGCAGAGGTGTTTTCAGCTTCTTTTTGAGCACTGTTGTAAATTCAATAGAAATAGAACTTATACAAGCAACTTTGTAAAACTTAATTTAAATTATCCTTGATCTAGTGGAGAGAGGAACACCAAGAAACATTCACATTTACAATCCCACGCCAAACAGCATGAATGTCCGTTGGGAACCTGCTCCAGGTCCAGTACAGCAATATAGAATTAATTATGCTCCACTGTCTGGCCCAAGGCCATCAGAATCTGTAAGTAATTTAGCTTTTGTACTATTAGTCAAATGTGTGTAGAGAATATTGCTTCCTTCAAAGAGTGTAAAAAACAACAATAAACTCGGGCCAACTGCCTGCTCAGGAGAGTCTCTGCTGAAAGCACAGTGTTTATAGTAGTCTAGTGCTTTATTAATAAAGGCTTAATTTGGTAAAATGAAAAAAAAAAAAAAAGAAATAAGACTCTCCCATTTAAAAGTCAGTATTGAGGAGTGAGTATCCTTTATCATAGTGCAGGTAAAGATGAGTTATATTACTTTTTTTTTTTTTTTTTTTTTAAGAGAGTGGAAGACAGCAAATATTTATTAGTAATTGTGTAATTATGAAACTGGATGCCAGTTTTATGTGATTTTACCTCTAAAACATCTGCTTGCCCCAAATCATTACTGTTTAATGGGTGTTGGTGAGCAGTGAAGTCTGGTTATGTGTAAAAAAGTGCCCTACAGGTGTGAAGTAAGAGATCTTGGATTTGTATAGAAATAAGTGCAGTTTTAAAGCTTCAACCATGAATGTACTCTCACAAAATCTAAACCCATATTGTAAACATAGATGTACATGTTGTTATGTAAGGAATCGTAAGGAGTTTTTATGTCCTTTATAATGTTAGTAAACTTACTTATTTACTTATATTTACTTATTTTCTCCTTTTTTCTGAAATCTTTTAATGTAAAATGTAAAAAATAGCAATTCTATTTGCAGAATGAGAGCTCCTTATACTGTTTGGGTGTTTTTCGACCTGCTATTGAATTTTTATCAATATTGCCTGTTTATTTGAAACTTGTGTTGCTTTTCTTGGACAGTGTGCAGCATGGTCATGTTCCCAATTTCTCTATATTTCATTCAAATTGTTTGCTAAAAAGAGGTGGTATAAGCTGAAACTTTATTTATATAGGTGCTTTTTTGTTTCTGTTTTAGATTGTGGTACCTGGCAACACTCGTGATGTGATTCTGGAGCGCTTGACTCCTGACACTGCTTACTCAATTAATGTTATAGCTCTGTATGCAGATGGAGAGGGGAATCCAAGCCAAGCACAGGGAAGAACATGTAAGGGGCAGTCAGTACTTGTGTTGTGAAATATATGTCAAACTAGTGTGTGAAGAACTTATAAAATTGGTTGCAATTACAGATATTGTACGCCATTTAGTGCAATTCTGAATGAATGCATCTGAGTTATGCCTGCCAAAATTCTCTGTGACAAGGAATTTTGCTATGCTGTCTGTCACTTGTGGTACTTGAATAATTAGCAGTGTAATTTTCAATTGGGAAATAAGGTCAATTTGAATGTGTAAGAGTTTAAAGGCTGTTCTCAAAATCAAATTACAGTCAAATAACAATTTGCCTTTTGTAAAAAAAAAAATAGCCTATTAAGATGGGTAGAATTATTTGTCAACAGAAAAAAAAAACCCACTTCATGTTCTCTGTCTGACATTGGTTTCAGGAAGGGCTCTTGACTTTGGCTTCAGGGCAGCATTTGAATTGGTGAGGGTGACACTGAACTAGAGGTATGATGCCCCATGCAACCTTCTGTATTTTCATTCTTCAGTGCCTCGCAGTGGTCCAAGGAATGTGAGAGTATTTGATGAGACTACAAACAGCCTTTCTGTACAATGGGACCACGCTGATGGGCCAGTCCAGCAGTACAGAATCATTTACTCACCCACTGTGGGAGACCCTATTGATGAATATGTAAGTTCTGTAATTCCTTAGTAAGCACTGAAGTGTTCTCAGTCAATGCTTTAGGCTACAGAAAGACCAAGACCCCTGTTCTACATGTAATATATTATGCAGTTTTGGCTCAGTGGGTTCTCTGGTTATTGCTGCCAATGTTAAGAAGCCATGGTTTGTATAAAACTGTTGGGTTTTTTTTTATGAAGCTGGAGAATATATATGGTTTAATGAACAAAATATATGTGTAAAATAATGTTAAATATGCGAGTCACATATTAATCAGAAGATTGTTAATAGAATCTGCTTCCTGACATTTCATTCAAATGTGACTGAATACATCAAATAGCCATCTATTACTTCATACTCTATTAATTACAAAGTCAGTGTGCTAAGATTCAGGATAAATATGTCTGCGTTTTATAAATTGAAGGGAGTTGACAAAGTCTAATAAGACAATAATGCAACTTTCATTCAGCATCTAACTTGCTGTTCTAAGTTTCAGTATGAATTGTGTTTGTGTTTCATTTCCTGCAGCTTAATGATAGCACAAGTTATTCTGAAGCTTATAAAATTCATGGAGAATTTATAGTAAAGCTAAGCTCAGATCCTATAGAGGACAATGGCAGAATTCCTGCCAAGTGCCACCTGCCAAAATGACATGTATAGAGCACTATTCAAATGGTGTTATTGCTTTTATGTTACTGCATAGCACATAATGAAAAGTCACTGTTTGAAAATTCCCTTCTGGACTTGTTAATTCGGACAGACTTATTTGTCAACTCACACACCTTCTTTGCAGAAAAGATTGGACAATCAATTAAAACAGCAAGTCTCAAACAACTGAAAATTTTAATCAAGTATTCATAGCAAATGCTGACTGTCATGTGCATTGAGATAGATATCTCAAGTTAATTCCCACAGTTTCAGTGCTTTATATCTTCCTTCTGGAGCAGGATCACTTTTGGGATTTTACCTACGTTTTCATTAGAAGGGAGCAATAGTGCATGGCTGCATAAAAAAGTTGAGGAGATTGAGGGATGCAAAAATAGGGACATTTTTGTATGTAGAGATATTTAGAGCTTTCTTCTCAGAATAATTTGTTTTTTTCCAAGAAAACAAAGACATCATTATGACTTTTACCTTTCTATGAGGTAGGAGTACTGAAATCTTGGAGAAGAACTGCAGAATCTCAGTCTGATGTGAGGGTTGGGACTGAAGAGTCAATTTGGTTAGTGATTTTGTGGTGGCCACAGTGTTTTTTAATTCAAAATAACAAATACCGATAACTGTTTATAGTCTATAACCCTAAAGGTATCCTGATTGACATTTTATATTGTGGACATACAAAAAAGTGTGCTAAATGTCAGAGCAAATTTTTGTTTTGAGCTACTGTCACTACTGATCAGTTACAAGGCTGTAAGTCTATTTACCTCTGTTTCTTTTGGGGTCTAGACAACAGTTCCTGGGATAAGAAATAATGTGATACTACAACCACTGCAATCAGATACGCCGTATAAAATTACTGTTGTTGCTGTGTACGAAGATGGAGATGGTGGACAACTGACTGGCAATGGCAGAACTGGTAATTATGGTTTTCATATTTTTTATTATATTTTTGAGTTTAAGACGTATTCCTTGAGCACTCCAACTTTGTTAAAGGTTTCATTAAATTAAGTTCTTGATGTGATTGTTACCTTGCAGAGTATCAATCTGCATTTCTAAAGATTGAAAAAGAATTACTAGCTTAATTAGAATGTTGGTTTTTTCTTTCTTTTTAGTTGGCCTGCTTCCTCCTCAAAATATGTATATAACTGATGAATGGTATACACGTTTTAGAGTTTCCTGGGATCCTTCACCATCCCCTGTTCTTGGCTATAAAATTGTATACAAACCCGTGGGTAAGAAAACTTGTTCATTCTGAGAATACCACTTTCAGAACAGTGAGTTGCTAATGGCAGACTAGAATAGAAATCATATGTATTGTGACATTTTTGTGTTAAAGGATCTATTTATTTCCTTTTTTTTTACCAATTTTCAGGAAAACTTTAGTCTTACGATCAGTATTCTATAATAAACACAAACTATCAAAAGCAGTTTCATATATTTAAGATTTGTTCTTCACCTGTTTAATGCCTCTTGTCCTTCTAAGGCTATGAACAGGTGATTATGAGATGAATATTGGTCAGGTATTTGAGTACTAATGTCCTGCAGAAACTTTGTTTTATGTGGCCTTCAAAAAGTATCCATATCTTTTTAGAAGCTGAGAACAAATATTGCACGATAGTTTGCAAAACTATATGTGTGTTGTTTGCAACATTATAATAAGCTAAAAATTAAGAAATCAATATGCTTTGTTTTAGAAAAAATGAGGTTAACATTTACTGATGTGTAAGATATGGGATAGCTTTCTAGCTCATGTAATCACGATTCTTTCTTTTTCTGTGTTCTTAATGCTTCCTTTCAATCCAAGGTTCAAATGAGCCCAGGGAGTTTTTTGTGGGAGAAGTGACTTCCTACACTTTGCATAATCTGTCTCCCAGTACTACTTATGATGTGAATGTCTATGCCCAGTATGATTCTGGAATGAGTATACCTTTGACAGATCAAGGCACTACATGTAAGTCAGAGTGATTTAGTTGTAGTCATGCTAAATACATATACTGGTCTGAGACAGCATTGATTAAGAGAAGATTTTGATGGTTGGTTGTGGGAAGCCTGAGCATCCTCTTGCGAAGAATACTTAACATCTGTCCATGGTGTAGAACTTGAAAACTCTAATCTTGGAAACAGTAATGAAGATATATTTTTAAGTGATGACTTGATGACATAAAATTTTCTGGTCTACTTCCTAAAGTTTTGTTAAGCTATAGTTGGAGTCTAACTGTCTCCAGGGTTCTACAGAATCTAACCATGATACTAAACAGGTCTAGGCTTTTACTCTGCTTTTACCTCATAGGAATGTCTGGTGATTTTGATGGCCTCAGCTAAGAAGCTTCTAAACATTTCTTCAGTTATGATGAATCAAACATCCTGACCCAGTACATTCTTTTCAGACTGCTGTATATATGAGTCAGATTATTATCTTTGGGATTTCTTATTTTGTAAGGAAATCAACTTTATGTGAAATTCATGAAATGGCCCAGTATGGGATTTGGGGCCTTTGTAAATAGCTGGGTGGGGATCTGTAGGGTGTAAAATAAAGAGATTTGACTAGAAAAGCTCTTTCTTTCTACAAGTATTTTTAAAAATCAAGTTCCAGGCCAGCACTGCTAAAATAATTTTAATTTTGGTGTGCTTTACCTATTACATGCTGTTTTCCAGAGAACAATTTGTCTCTTTCTCTTTTCACAGTATATTTGAATGTCACTGACCTAAAAACTTACAAAGTGGGTTGGGATACTCTCTGTATCCGGTGGTCACCTCATCGGTCAGCAACTTCCTACAGACTGAAGCTAAACCCTACTGATGGTAAGTGTGCTCTATTTTTTGCATTTACTGGAAACATAATTGTCTAATATCAGTGACAGCACCAGTTATTTAGGTTGGTGGCAAACACCAACCATAATGATACATCTGGTTGAGGTTTAAAGCTCTGAACATAACCTGTTTCTCTTGAGTGGTGAAAAAGCTGCAAAGAGGGAGGGCTGCTTATTGTCAAGTGAACCTGAAT
The DNA here is from genome assembly GCA_025920805.1 of Petroica traversi. Lineage (NCBI taxonomy): Eukaryota > Metazoa > Chordata > Aves > Passeriformes > Petroicidae > Petroica > Petroica traversi. The sequence continues at coordinate 6,893,361 of JAHLSL010000046.1, forward strand.
CAGTTGCCTGGTTTCACACCTACATTGTACTTCCCTGCGTGCTCTAGGGTTCATAATCACCACACAATTTTGGTCTAGAAAGTCTGTTATGGGACAAGAATAAGACTGCTGTCCCATTGGCTCCCATGCATATATTAGAAGGGAAGAAATAGGTTCTAACTTTCTTTCCATTGTTTTTTTTTGTGACAGGTTCCAGAGGACAGGAGATCACAATACGTGGGTCAGAAACAAGCCACTGTTTTACTGGCCTCTCACCAGACACAGAATACAATGCTACTGTCTTTGTTCAGACCCCTAACCTTGAGGGACCTCCAGTCTCTATGAGGGAACATACAGGTAGGTATAGATACTGTGAACTTAAAGTTTCAGCCATACAATTTGTCTTGTTTTAGCTGTAGACTAAAATTATTATTTCTTTTCAGTCCTCAAACCTACAGAGGCACCGACTCCACCACCTACACCTCCTCCACCTCCCACAATCCCTCCAGCACGTGATGGTATGTGTATTTCTAGAATTATTTAATATTTTTAAGCAGTTGCTATACTACTTAATAGTTTACCTCCATTTTCCATAACTTTAAGTGGATTTTAAACTAGCATGGCATTTTGGGGAAATGAAGATTGAGACCTTTCCTAATGCCATCCCTTTGTTCTAGAACTTCACTAGACTTCAGCATTTCCTGGTTTAGAACAGCAAGACACAAACCTTTGGGGAAAAAAGTTATTGATATTCTATATCTTTGCAGAAAGCCTACGATATTATCTGCTCTCATGAGACAATTTATGTTTTATGGTAGCTAATTAGAAAATAAAATGTTTAAAATATTTATATTTTATTCTTGAGCTCTTTCACATTTCTTGAAATTTTCTTTGTATCTTTTAATGTGTGCTTTCATGTAGAGCATTAGTCATCTGCCAGGTTGACTGTGTGGTAGTAGACATTTGAGGAATATTTGTCATTCTTGAATTTTCAAATTTTTAAGCAATATTTATTTCATGGAGATGTGGTTGATGTATTCTAAGACCATTTTCTTGGTCTTTCAGTATGCAGAGGTGCCAAAGCAGACATAGTATTCCTGACTGATGCTTCCTGGAGTATTGGGGATGATAATTTCAACAAAGTAGTGAAATTTGTTTTTAGTACAGTAGGAGCCTTTGATTTAATCAATCCTGCTGGAATCCAGGTAGGTTTGTTATTCCTCTTGGTTACATCTTGGAGGGAAATTGAAGATGAAGCTGGATTGCTACTTTCTTTCAAAATTTTTTTATTACATTGTTGTGCAACACATGTATATGGGTGTGTGTGCCTATTATGTATTAAATCTATTGGCCATGTATGAAAATGTCCTTTTAATGAATTAATGCATTTTGAGAGAGTAAACAGTAATAGCTAATGAGGAATAGGCTTTCAAAAGTACGGGGCTGATTGTAGTTTTGTAAAAGTAACTTTCTCTCAGGCTTCTTACCATAAGCATTGCACCATTATCAGTTTTCTTCTACTTGTAGGAAGCTGGATGAAATCACTAGGTTCACACAACTATTTTTCTTTCACTAAATGAAATGAATGCCATGATCTCTGAGAAAGTTTCTTACATGGTATTTCTGGAGTGTTGCAGGGACCTGCAGGTGGAATGCATTTTATGCATGGTTAGAAGGCTGGCAGGATATTTATATTGTTAAAGGCCTGCTTTTCATCTTCTAGGCATATTTTTAGTCATGTGATATCCTATCTTTAACTCTCTAGACTTTTAAAGGAAAAGATACTCCTTAAGCTCACTCTATCTCAGACACTCTTTATCATTCTTCGCTCTAATCTATACTGGATAGTTTTCCTTTTCATCTGTTTTTCGTTTAATATTTTTTTCTTGCTAATATATAGGGATCCTCAGCCTGGAAATAGAGAAGACAAGATAGCTGACAGACACATGCAAACACTGATGTTTAGTAAAATAATGAAGTCACATACCTCTTGAGATGCAACAATCTCAGGTTTTGAACTGAATATTAATAATTTTAAAAGGGAAATAAAGTTTAAATTTAAAAGATAGTAAATTTCTATCATAAATATGAATTTATACATACAGAAATAATTCTATTCAGCATTAAAATAGTATGCTAAAATATTGCAATTTAACAGAATATTAAAAGGAGCAAAATAAAAAATATTTAGAGTTTATTTAGGAATAAATGTTCAATTATAGTGTTTCGGTATTTAAGGCAAAAGAATATACACCTATGTATGTATCCAACTTTATTGACATTGTATTGATAAATTCTTTTTTATTCCTAAAAAAAAATCTGGAAGAAGTTCAGTAGATCCTGTACATCTGCCTAGAAGTAGAAAATAGATATAAATACACCTCACCATAGTAATAGCAAGAATATTTAAGACTTACTAATATCTAAAATTACATATTTCAATGGAGAGACCGATGGAGTTGGTCAGAATGTGGAGGTATGAGACTGAACACTGTGCTGTGTTCCATTTCAGGTTTCGTTTGTGCAGTACAGTGATGAGGCAAAATCTGAATTTAAACTGAATACATTTGATGACAAAGCCCAGGCCCTAGGAGCTCTTCAAAACATTCAGTACAGAGGAGGAAACACAAGGACAGGTAATTCTGGGTTGTAGCTATATTTATTTAAGATAAAATATTTTCAGAAACTGTGTAACTATCCTAATATTACATGGCTGAAGAAGTAGGTTTTCCTGTTGTGTTTTAGCTCTGTGTCTGTTACCCTTGTAAAGAAAAAGAATTCTTCTCTTGTGGATAATATGGATGATTCCTGGTTTATTGTCCCCTTTGCAGGCAAAGCCCTAACATTTATCAAAGAAAAGGTTTTGACTTGGGAGAGTGGCATGAGGCGAGGTGTTCCCAAGGTACTTGTTGTTGTCACAGATGGTCGGTCTCAGGATGAGGTGAGGAAAGCAGCAACTGTCATACAGCACTCTGGTAAGCAATTCACAGCACCTGGCTGTTTCACTTCTGTATTGCTTCCATTATCTGGGAATCATTTACTCAGCCTTTATGGACTCAGCAATGTATTTTGAGTATTTGGGAAAACCTCAAAACTATTCAAAGAATTTGTGCTCTCTGGACCTAGACTTACATTTTCTTTCTTTCTTAAGAAAGACTTACATTTCTTTCTTTCTTAAGCCTTCTCTCTGGGAAAGGATGTGGCTTCCCAAAGATTTCAATTAATTCCTCATGCAAATAATTTCAAAGATGTGGGGTTTGGTTACTTCTTTCTATTTTCTGTGTGTAGACTCCGGGGATCATTGGGAAGTGTACTCCATACTGGTGCTTGTGGTTTAATGGGCATGGTTTGCTGAGGTGTGTGTTTTGCCTGGTATAAGCCAGTGGATCTCCAGTTAAAGTAACTGTTTTTGAAGGAGCTGGGTCTGAATGGACTCCTTCATTGCCTTTTGAGCTAGGAAGAACTGCACATCCTCATCTGAGTTGATGATTGTGGCTCATGAGAGTGTAGTAATCTGTTCCTGTTCCAGCACTTGGCATTTTGCATTTCAGTGCATGAACCACCTAGTCCTGATCTCTGAGCAGGGAGATGTTATACTTCCCTGTCAGAATCACATGCATGTAAACCACAAGTTGTCATCTTCTCTGTCTCTGTAAACTGAAAGAATTAGCTCTATCTAGATGGTTTCTCAGTCTCCTGGACGGTTTCTCAGACTCCTTCAGTTCCTATTTACCCTACTGGTAGGAGACATTTGTCTTGCATTTGACCTAAGTCTTCCTGCTAGTGAGATTGTTGTCTTCATTTACCTAGTTAACCAGGAAAGAAGTTGTAATGGGCCTTCGTATTTGAAACATGTTGTCATCTCCTCTTTCTCCCTTCTCTTTTCTAGACTACACAAACCTATTTCCTTCAATCTCATGTCGATCATGTTTGCAAAACCTGTTGGTATTTTTAGTTTCCTCTCTACTTGTTTTGTTTTCTACACATATCAAAGCATGCTCAAAGCTGGACAGAGTATTTCAGCCAAAGTTTCACCAGAATTAATTATCTTCTTTTTATTCTTATTAAAAAAAAAAAAAAAAGAAAAAAAAAGAAAGATACTTTTACCATTTGGAGTAAATGTGAATTCTGGTGTCAGCCTCCAACTGGCTTTTCCAATGTATGAGCAGTTTCTCTTCAATGAAATTTACACCTGGTGATACAATTGGCTTCTAGGGTCTGGTTCTTCTCATTTGACTTAAGACATCTGACAACTAAATGTCTCATCTAAGGTCATCGTGTAGGGTCCTTTTATGACTGTTGAAGAGAGCAGCAGATAGGCAATGACTTTTCCTATCTGAAGTCAGCCTGTTAGGGAGGCAAGATGAACTGCTTTCTGAATCTGCCCATGTCTATCTAGTGATTATAGTGATGCCTTTTTCCTGGTGTTAGGAAAATGAAGCTAGACGTGGTTAAAGGGGTTGGGGTCTTTACCTCAGTATTTTAATCAGGATCCCGTTTGATGCATCCACTTCACCCAGGTGACAGTGTGGCAAAATGCACACACCCCGTCAATCACACACACCAGTTATAGACTTTACACATCAGCATATCTAACAAGGGGCCCAATAATGAGGCTGGGGTGGGCTATCCCCTAGTTTACAGAATCCTCCTGTCAGGAGACCTTGGCTCCCTGAGATAGTAGGAATGTTTGGTCTCCCTGGCTCTGCAGTTCTGAGGTGTTTGGTCTCAGGGCCTGCAGAACACTTACAAAACACTAAGCACTAAACTAAGTAAAAGGTTGCAAGTGTACATGCTGCTAATACTTGTGGATACAGAGAACTGTGTAAAAGGTATATAAAAGAAAAGACAAAAATCATTCTGGCATCAATAGAGAAAAACCGATAGCTTAACCTGGAAAGTAGAAGTTGGTGAGGTGAATGCCACTCTAAGAAAGAGAAGCTGAGATGCATGAGATGCAAGAGATGGAAACAGATGGATGAATAATGTTCTTTACAGATTTTGGCTACAGAACAGATTTAAGATATTATAGATTTGAGAGAATTGTACGTTTTGTATTAAAGAGTGAGGGGACCATGTAGCCAAGGCTCCATGAGACTGGATAATGCCCCAAAAAAACAATGAAAGAGGAGAAGGGTTTGAAAGATAGATACAAAAACTTTCTGAGCCTTCACGGGGTGAAAAGAAATCCAGAAGTGTGCTCATAGGTAACTCCTCACAGTCAACGGTTTGTGCAATATTGACATGAAAAATGTTAATATGTTTACTGAATTTCAAGTAACACGTCTTATTTTTACAGGCTTCAGTGTCTTTGTGGTTGGTGTGGCTGATGTGGATTACAATGAATTGGCCAAGATTGCCAGCAAGCCCAGTGAGCGTCATGTATTTATTGTTGATGATTTTGATGCCTTTGAAAAGATTCAAGATAACCTCGTCACCTTTGTGTGTGAGACAGCTACCTCAAGTGAGTAGAAGAAATTGGTTTCCCTTTTTCCAAATTAATATGTTTGCTTATATACTGCTACAAGTGAGTGGCGGGCTGGTATTGGCTGGAGCTGGGTACCCACCAAAGTTGCTCTATCCCTCCCCTTCTCAGCTAAAGTGAAAATACAATGAAAGGCTCATGGATTGAGATAAGGGCAGGGGAAAATCACTGAGCAGTTACTGTCCTGGGTAAAATAAACTCAATGTGGGGAAAATTACCAAGGAAATCAGAGTAGGATAAGGAGAAATAAAATCACATATTAAAAACCTTCCCTCCCTTCTTCCTGTGGGTAGCTTTACTCCCAATTTTCTCTATCTCCTCATCCTGGGCACCACAGGGGTATTGAGAATGTTGTCTCTGCTGCTCATTCCTCCCCAGGGGGAGTAGTCTTCAAACCCTTCAGACCCTCTACTCCTGTGAGGGTCCATATCATGGGACGCAGTCCTCCATGAACTTCTCAACATGGGTCCTTCTCATAGGCTGCAGTTCTTTATGAGCTGCTCTAGTGTGGGTAACAGAATCACAGAATTACCTTATTAGGGTTGGAAGGGACTCTGGAAATCATCCAGTCCAATGCCCCTGGTCACCTAGAGCAGGTTACACAGGAATGCATCCAGGTTGAATTTCTCTAAAGATAGAGACTCCACAACCTCCCTGGGCAGCCTGTTCAGTGTTCTGCTACCCTCAACATAAAGAATTTCTTCCTCATATTGAGGTGAAAATTCTTGTGTATTAGTGTATGAACTTAGCTCCTTTTTCTGTTGCTGGGCACTCCTGAAAAGTGTCTGGCGCCATCCTCTTGACAATCACCTTTAAGCTATTTATATGTATTAATGAGATCCCTCTTAGTCTTTTCTAGACTAAACAGGCTCACCTGCCTCAGTCTCTCCTCATAAGAGTGCTGCTCCAGACAACTCCTCTTCATGCCCTGCTGCTGGAACCTTTCCAGTAGCTCCTAGCCTTTCTTGTACTGAAGAGCCCAAAACTGGACACAGCACACCAGATGTGGCCTCTCTAGGGCCGAGCAGAGGGGCAGGATCACTTCCCTTGACCTGCTGGCCACTCTTCCTGGTGCACGTCAGGTTATTGTTGGCCTCTCTGGCTGCAAGGGCACTACCAGCTCGTAGTCAACCTGGTATCCATCAAAGTTCCCATGTGCTTCTCAGCAGAACTGCTCTCTAGTAGGTCAGCTCCCAACCTGAATCCTCTCCATGTGCAGGACCCTACACTTGCCCTTGTTGTACCTCATTAGGTCCCTTCCACGTGTGCAGTCCTTCAGGCACAGCCTGCTCCATTGTGGATCTCATGGGGCTACAGATCCTGGCAGCAAACCTGTTCCAGCATGGGCTCCTCTCTGCATGGTGCCATGGGTCCTGCCAGGAACCTTCTCCAGTATGGGCTTCTTACAGTGTCACATCCTCTTTCAGACATTCACCTCTCTGCCACAGGGGCTGCAGGTGGATATCTGCTCCTCTGTGGACTTCCACAGGCTGCAGGGTCATAGCCTGCCTCATCATGGTCTTCACCACGGATGCAGTGGGATCTCTGCTCTGGTGTGTGACAGAGTTGTTTTCTCACATATTCTCATTCCTCCCTCCAGCTGCAGGCTGTTGTGCTGTTCCAGCACACACAACCCCCAACCCCAGTCACAGCCCCTTGTTAAATCTGTTATCCCCCAGTCTCTACCACCACTGTTGATGGGCCCAGCCTTGGCCAGCGCCAAGTCTGTCTTGGAGCCAGATGGAATTGACTCTGTTTGACACAGGGGAAGTTTCTGGCAGCTTCCCACAGAAATCACCCTTGAAGCTCATCCATTGCTAAAACCTTGCCACGCAAACATAATACAAGTTACCATCTTATTTAGGGCACATCAGAAGATATGTTAATATTAAAAGCTTAGATTTCATAATAACTGGATATAGTTCAAGGGATCAAGTTACTTTTTAAAATTTTGAAGTGAGTATTGTATTTTATGTAAACTAATCTTGCATTTCAAAAGTACTAGTAGAAGAACAGAGGAACAGTCAGAATATTAAGAAGTAGAATGGTGCCTAATGTGAACTGCAGTGCACAACAGATCTTTTAATTTCCCATGTAATAGAGGTGCTAGAGATGTATAGCTATAGTGTGTAATGCTGTTTTTAAATTATCTAAATAAAACACAGTTTTTTACTCAAGTGAAATCCTTCTATGGCAAAAATAAGAAATTCTCAGGCCTGTCATGTGCAACTGCATGTTCCTTAACTGCCTCATCTACTGACTCCTGAGGAGCTACATAAATATGCAGTTATTTCTTGTGAATCTGACAGCTATTATGGAGCATGACTCATGCCTTAAATATTCATGGAAAGACTGTATCATTGTCCTCCTTTCTTCTTATGAATTATACTCTTAAAATATTTGGGGTTAATTTGTTATTCTGTATAATTTGTCAGAGTAGAAATACTCTACTAAAAGTGATGAGGAAAGATTTTGACATATCTACCACAGCTCAGGACATGGTATGACAAATGACAAAAACTGTCTCATAATTAATAATAGCACAGACTTCTTGGTACTAACACTTTCTGTAGTATGCATATAATCATATCCTGTTAGGTTTAGCAGTTTTGATTTATATGTTGTTTCATGTCTTTCAGCTTGTCCCCTTATTTACTTGGAGGGATACACTTCACCTGGTAAGTAACTGTCTAATATTTTGGCATAGGTTCATTTGTGTCTTTTACAGCTCTAAAGTGTTTCTTCTTATTTTCATTTTTCTCTCTGGACTTAAAGGTTTCAAGATGCTGGAATCATACAATCTAACGGAGAAGCATTTTGCTTCTGTACAAGGAGTTTCACTGGAATCGGGCTCTTTCCCAAGCTATGTAGCATATAGACTCCACAAAAATGCCTTTGTCAGTCAGCCAATACGGTAAGTAAACCTGAAGACTTATATTTAGGGTGACCATATGGTGAAAGATTAACAGAGTTTACAGATAGCATTTGTGTGTTATGGAAGATGCATTAATTTAACCTTCTTTTTACTGAGCTTCAAGAAATATACTCTGAAGAACATCTGTAATTGTTTTTATTAAATACTAATATTTTTTTCCCCACTGCAATCATAGTTCACTATTAATCTAGTTGCTTATTGAGATTATGCTTCTTAACCATTCAAGTTGCATATAATCCACAGTTTATACTTAGACAGTTGAACAACAACCTCCTTAGTACAATGAATTCCATGTTGCTGGACAGAAATGGTTTCAATATGGTGGAATTAACATCACTTTTTTCAGAAGCATCATTCTTACTGCAGTAGGCAGCACATTGATGCCATTTGCTTAGGGTAGTTTCTCCTCTACTTGACTTGCCTTATTTGGAAAATGGAGCAGAGTTTTCAAGGGCCTGTGGTCTTAGAGCTTGGTTATGGATGGGTTTTACAATGGCCATCTTGCCAACATTTTTTCCCAAAGAAAAAAAGGACTTAGCAGTTAGTTTTACTAAAAGTGAAACAGTACCTTTCTCGCTCGTTTTTATGTTTGTTTCTTTCCCATCTTTATAACTAAGTTTCAAGAAAGGTTATTCTAGTTCAGAGGAGATGCCTAAAAATAGCCCATTGTTCCTATTAAATTTAAGGAAATTTAGTTTTCTTCTCATAGAAGCCTTTGAAATCGTCTGCAATCCTGTCAGATTGGGTAAGGATCAGATCACAAGCACAGAAGCTGAGGTTTATGCAGAAATAATTTCTTTTTTTGCCAGCTTTCTGAGATCACAGCTTTAAAAGAGGAGGACTTAAGGATTTTTAAGTTCACTGGCATGCCTTTAATATCTGTGGGGATGATAGTTCTCTGACAGCATGGATTTTTGAAGACTAGGGGAATACATGTATTCCCAGTTTTGCAACTCTCTTGCATTGATAGATATTGCATTTAAGATAAGTTGATGAAAAGACAATAAAAAGATAGGCTTGATATTTATTTATTTTCTTAAGAAATTTTGTGATACATACTTTAATGTCTGCTAAAGAGGTGGAATAGACGTGCCAGGATATTCTGGGCACTTATTTTTCATGAGAATCCAGAAAATAAAACTCTACACTGAGTCAGTAAAACAATAAACACATACTGGTCCTAGTGGCATAGTTGTTTCCATATCTGAAATAGCTTGTTATGCAAGTTATAAATTGTGTTTCTATATCTGCTTTAATATTTGCATTTTTGCACTGTGCTGTGTGATGTTGTTGACTTAGTGATATTGTTTTTATTGCGGTGTTCATAATTTTATGGGTTCATAAGCTTTGTCTAACATATGAAGCAGCTCCTCTCTAAATTTTAAGGTTTTTATATTTACATTCACGTGACTAAATCTCCTTCTGAGTTCCATTATAATGGTTAAGGAGAAGCAGTGTACACCTCCTTTCTTACAGTTCCCTTCCTACATTCCCTAGAGAAAATTCTGGAGTCCTTTTCATGCATGTTTTTGTTTACTTTTGACTCTCTGCTTTTTTAATGTCCAACAGTCCAAATATCACAAATTTAAACCTGAGCCACTAAAGAATGAGCTGTAGCCCAATTACATCATTGATTGCAAAGACATTAAATAATTGTCACTGTTTCTGGGCCTGAAGGGCAGCAACAGTTAAATGCTGTTGCCTAACTGAAACAGGACAGACAAAAAAAGCAAATAAAGCTGTGGTTCTTTTTTTCTGTACTTATCATCAAGGAATTTAGAACATGTGTAGTTTATACAGAATTTTGCCACAAGAACACATACCCAAGAATTCTGGTCATATTCTGGCATCCTGTCTAACTGTGATGCTGGGACCAGCTGAAGACAGGCTGTGAGTTAATCTTAACAAATCACAGTGGTTTTATATCACAATGGTGTATTCTATTTGAGAGAGTAGTTAAAATGCTCTATTCCACTAAAAGCTGTGGTTTCCCTGCTACTCTTGTGCCTTTTCTTTGAAAAAGAGCAAGTGATTAAGATCTTATTTATTTTGTCATGTGTTTAGTGTGAAAAAATGTCTTTATATTGTCTTAACAGGGAGATCCACCCAGAGGGATTGCCACAGGCATACACTATCATTCTGTTATTCCGTCTTCTGCCTGAATCCCCCAATGAGCCTTTTGCAATCTGGCAGATTACAGACAGAGATTACAAACCACAAGTTGGAGTTGTGCTTGATCGTAAGGATGATTATATTTATTGCATGGAGAAGTTACATGCTGTGTTTCTTTGCATGTCTTCTTTCTAAATGATTTAAGGATTATACATTTTTAGTTTTAAGAGATTTCTTTTAAACTCTGTACATCTATAGCTCAACTTAGAATAGCTCATCTAAACTACTTTTCAACTTTGGTATTAAGTCTAAAATCAAAGGAAAGTATATCTATATACTTATAGGTCATTAAGACCATCTATTATATTTGTTCACCCAAATCCATAAGTGTATTTTATCCATAAGTGTATGTTAGGAAGGTGGTTTCAGCAGTACGTGTGAAATAAAATGTGTCATTTTTATTTTTTGCAGCTGCCAACAAAGTGCTGTCATTCTTTAACAAGGATACAAGGGGAGAAGTTCAAACTGTAACTTTTGATAATGATGACATAAAGAAAATCTTTTATGGAAGCTTCCATAAGGTAAAGGATTGAAATTATGATGTTGCTTTCTGAAGTATTGTTCTTTTAAATAGAAGAAAACCAAGCAGAAGTCACAGTCAGGAGACTGTATCTTTTTTTTTTGATAGTACTTTATGTTGACATAAGGACATACAGATCATGTAAAACAAGATCTCTGAAGTTATAGGTCTCCTTTGAGCCAGTGTAAGAGATTTGTCAAGCATTTGTTAATATTATGTAAGTGGAGGGATATATCTGAAGAAGCAATTGTAGCTTGCTTCCTGCCACAGGAAAGAGAAAGAATAGAAGTTAAACTGGAAATAAAAAGGAAAGGAAGTTGTGGTGAGAAAAGATTGCGTGGGAGCATAATGATTTGAAATCATTCAGAGGAGAGGAAGATATAGCCAGAGAAAGCGAGTAGACAGAGAAACAGTGTTGGGAGGTCAATAGCATATTGAATAAGATACTTATGTTTAAAAAACACATGTGCATGTATATATTTAGTAAGTATGAATGTGAATTGATTTTGGTTTTGCTTAAAAACACTGGGCCTAAAATATTTCTATGCAATGTTGACTGGGGAAGCAACAATAACGAGAGCCCATAAATGTTCTCTTTATGATATAGAATGAAACTTAGAGTTTTTGAATTGACAAAATGGTCAATGAAGTCTTTACATGTTGCTGCATCTGCTTTCACTTGTGCTTGCTATTCTAATTTTGTGCATCAAGTTATTAAAATTTGATCTTGCTAAACTTTCTTACCTCTAGTCATCAGAAAGTTTTTGACTCGGGCTTCATGTAAACCTAAAAATATTTTAAAAATATTTTCTTTCTGTGTTAAATATATATATTTAGGGCAAGAAAGTGAGCTGAAATTACAACATCTTTGGTTAGCCAAAATGCACGTTCTTATGTTTTCATTTATCTCCCTTCTATTTAGTTTAGTTTTCATCTGATGACTAAATATGGCCTGAGTATAGCATTTATTTTCTTTATGATACCATTTTCTGCCCGACTAGTCACTACCAGCATTCCTTTGAGGATACTGATAAGAGGTTGCCTCTGTCAACCTCCAGGTACTGGAGGCCAAATTTTCAACTGAGCTTTGCTAGACTGAAAGCCAGGAAAGATAACTGGTGCCAGCATTATAGCATTTTGTGACTTCATGTGTTTAAAACACAGGTGATTATGAAAATCACACAGTACTATAAAAGCTATTGGTTTCCTCAGAATTTGACAGAGAATAACTGCCAAAACTGGTCTTGCAGTATATCCAATTATTCTTGTTTTAGAAATTATGGCCAGTTATTTTAGAATTTAAGCCTGAATATTTTTTTATATATGAAGAAATGTTTATGTCATTGATTTTGTAACTTAAAGTTATGAGTAGCTTTGGATCAAACCTACACTAAGCAGCCTTTATTTTGTCCTTGACATCTGCCTTTTTAAAATTTAATTTAATTTTATTTTTTAATAGCTTGGTAGGACAACCCAATTTTAAGGAAATATATTACCCTACTGGAGTGAGAGAAACTGTCAGTAAAGGCTAGGATCTATCTTGTTTTGTTATGAAGGTTGAGTCATCATCAAGAAGTACTGTTTAGACATAAAGCAGCATGTAACATGCCTCATTTTAGATATCATTATGAGAGCTAACACCTCTTCAGATCAGTGGTTTGGAGCTCTCCACAAGCTGTACTGCCAGCAGTCTGTTTTACATATCTGTTGCTAATTTAGTTTGATGTTTAAAATCACATTTTTCCTTATAGTTTCTCTAAATGTGATAGAGCTGAGAAAACTTGTCTGACAGCACTTACAGTGATGTTCTGTTCATTTATCACAGCAAATGAGGGAAAATCTGTGACCCCTGCTAGAAGCTTGAAATTAGCAGCTAGGTAAAATTGTTTATTACACTTTCTAGTGAAAAAAAATGCAGGGCAAATAAAAATCTAAATTTTTGTATCATTTTAATAGTTAAATGCACTAATATGTATGGAGAGAAAGTGATCCTAACATGCCAAAAAAAAAAAGCAGGAGTAGCAGTAATTTGCAAATTATCTTAAAGCTTTACAGCTATGAATGCTTGCTTAAGAGACAATTTCTTAAGAAAAAATTCTCAGTTACTTAATGCAATGCATAATTCCCCATCTCTTTTTCCCCAGAAAGGAATCAAAAGTTCAGATTTTGATAATATTTAAATTAGCTGGAAGAGCCCTGGTTTAGAGCTATGTTTGGGATCCTTCACCATGGAACTAAGCTGACTTTTCTGGCTTCTCTCCAGATGGTTACTGAGATTGCTATCTGAGTCAGGTTGTTAATGGTGGCATCATGGCCTTCCCCAGCCCACCTGCTAGAAAAGCCTTATGCATTAGCTGTGTTGATTAGCCCCTAATGTTGGATAGCAGTAGTTTCACATGGGTGAAGTAAGGAAAGTAAGATTAACACATTTCTAGAGGTACTTTTGCCATTTCTGCTACCATCCAGTTTCAAAGAAATGACAAATCTTTACAATGACAGGAGATGTTTTCCAAAATATTAAACATTTTTGTGGCTTTCATTTGATGACTTACTGGCTCGTTCAGTGTAATACAGTTAACTACACCTAACTGCAGGGAAATTTACTTTGGCATCCTTGAACACCCCGTGTAGCATAGCCACGGTGAAAGCTGTTGAATCTGGCAAGTTCTATAGGAAAAGTTCTGACTGCCTGAGACAGTCATTAAATTTATAACTGATGTTTTGGAGATACAGACAGCTTCTACTTTCTTATTCGTACCACAGTAGAATTCCTTTTAGCTTGCCATTTTGCAGTAGTTACCAAGAGAAAATTTGATAATGAGTGTATATTTTTCTGCTACTATACATATGGGAAATTAGTTTGCTTGGCTTATTGATGTGATTAGCAGTAGGTCAGAACACCATCAAACTTTATCTTATAGGGCATCCAGAGAGAAAAATTGAAGTCTGTTTTCTTTCCTAAGATGCCATTAATGAAATAAATACTCAGAATTAATCAGAATGGATTCTTTATGTTGGTGTGTTAGAAACTGTTGAAAACAAAATATATTGGAGTTGAATACAGAGGTATTATATTTACTGTAAACACCAGATGCCTCCTTTAATTAGATTTATTGCCTAGGCCTTGAGATTCAGGCTGGAATTCAGATCTGGCTGTAAATCAGTGTTTTAGTGACTGAGTCAATGACTTGGGAGAGCTCTCCTTATTTTTGGTTGCTGGAATCACTTCTTCTTTGGATGGATAGGTGATGCCCAGAAGTTATTCCTGTTTGAACCCTTTCAAGCTGATCTCATTCAACATTAGATTGTAGATTTACCTCTCCTAAATTTTTTGGAGTAATGAAAATGTAATCTATATTTGCTATGCATTGTGTTTTATTTTATTTACATTGTGACAAATACTTAACATACCAGTAAAATTACTTGCATATTAGGTGCCTTTCCTAATTAGTAAATTACATTTGTGATGCATTTAAACTGGATTATGCAGTAATTAACCTGTAAAATTTGTTCATATAATCAAATGTCTGAGTATATAATGTACAAATCAAAATGAATTTAAAGTTTTGGCACGGCACTCATTTTGTTTAATAGAAAGTTTGGCATGTAATACCAAGTTATACTTTGGACACACAGAGTTATCTTTCAATTGTGTTTTATTATTATTATTATTATTATTATTATTATTATTATTATTATTATT